>WBMV01006456.1:108519-119638 GCA_013396655.1 Campylorhamphus procurvoides
GGAAGGAAGGAAGGAAGGAAGGAAGGAAGGAAGGAAGGAAGGAAGGAAGGAAGAGTAGAAACTTCACACTACCTGCAGACCTCACAGTGAGACTTGATTGTTGCAATTTTGATGTCTGTTGGTTGAAGTGATAGTCTTGATCCACCTTGATCCATTGTGGGTGGGAGAAAGCCCAGCAAATACAAAGTCCGGTGCGTTACTGTACACTTAGGTTCTGGTGAGAACATTCAAGCACCTCCCCTGTGGAGGGGGAGTTTTCATTTTTCTGGTGGAAGGCCTCAAAAAAGAGTCTGTGGGCACTTTGGGTGTCTTTGATGGTTTATGACTCAATCTAAGACACGACAGCTGCCTCTCACATCAGTGCAGTTGAGCCAGTTATGCCCCATCAGACCTTTCCTGTATGGGTGGGACTGTGAGGGGGCAGCTGATGGAATTTGACTACTGAGTGAGTTTTGTAAGGGAGAACATTACCATGACAAGAAGCACAGTCCTGTCTTAAGGGATTTGCCTCAAAGCCTGGCTTGTAGCCTCCACTCTGGGGAGGCAAACCTGTGTTCAAAACCTCCACAATTGTTTTGAGTCGTTCACCATTAACAATCCAGTCACTCATATATAATTACTGTGTGTGCAAGAGTTGAGACTCACAGAGGATTTTCACTCTTAAAATGTGTAGACGCTAGGTGTCCCTTCAAGTGGGAGCACAATGTAACACTCACCTAGATAGCAGTTATGTGGGCTGAAAAAGGCTCATCTATCCTATTTGTTTCTCTGTATTTGGACTTCCAGAATAACGGTCACTAAAATATTTTTTTTTTGCTTATGCTGATTTTTTTGAGTTGTTTACTGTAATGTGAACAGTTTAAAGTGAATATTTTAGTACATTCACTTCTTTCTGTTCCACAGCATTAATAGTTCTTCTGTTTATGAGCACTGAAGACAGAAAAAGCTAAGGTTGTTACTTTGCTCTTAACTTATCCTATTGCATGGGGTTTTTTTTATTTTGGTTTTTTTTTAATAATCCTCCATAGTAGTTTCAGTAGAGAGATGCATCTCTAACCTTATCTTTGGATGTCTTAGACTTTCATAGTACATGCTCATTCTTGATACTTTTTTTTTTTAATATTGGATTCTCATCATTTGTATTTAAGGTTATTTTTAGCTGAGCTGCCTTGTTAACCTTGGTGAATATCAGGGTAGCTGAAAACCATTCAAGTAATAATAGCTTAACGACCTGCTCCCCTGTGGACAAGCCTTAAAAATCTGTCTGGAAAAGATCATTTTCAGCTGTGATAGAGTTAATGTTCTTCTCAGTAACTGGTACAGTGCTGTGGTTTAGATTTAGTATGAGAAAAATGTTGATAACAACTGATTTTTTAGTTGTTGTTAAGTAGAACTTACTGTAAACCAAGAACTTTTTGATTTTCCATGCTCTGCCAGTAAGTAGGTGCACATGAAGTAAAAAAATTCCCATTTCTCTTTCCATGAGTCCATTTGGATTTTATTTTTTTTTTCAGGGACAATTCAGCAAAGAAAGGTGTAAACAGGGGCTACTGCCACACCAATTAACCAGAACTCATTCTTTTATGAACTGGGTCACCTCCTGTAAAAGGGGAAGAACTAATAGAGGCCCTCATTCCCCACAGCACCCTTTCATTTTCAGGGAATTATAATTTTAAATATGACAAAAATTAATGCCACTTTGTTTATTACATTCTGTTTGCCAAACATGAGTCCTGTAGAAGCTGCCAGATGGTAACTTTAAATTTGAAAAGCTGAGCCACTTTCCAAGTGTCATAGTCTCAGAGGCAAGGGTTGTTCTCGTTGTGAATTGTCCTGCACAGGAAATATTACCAATCTGCTGCTATCATTTTTCAGCAGAAGAAGAATTCTAAGGAATATATAATGAACTTGGAGTATTATGTCACTACTTTTTGGGTAGAAAACCTGTTCCCATTTCACTTGTCAATTGTTTTAAAGGAGCAACAAAATCACTGCAATATTTTCTTTTTTTCCTCTCTTCCATTGTTACACACGTAAGACAAGTAGATATACAGCACAGGAATAATTCAAGTAAGTTTATCAAACAAATCAGAAATGTATAAACATTTCCTTCCATTTTAATAGAATATGATATTACAAAAGCATTGGTGAGATTATTTAATTTTTCTCTCCCCTTCTTTCTCTGTGGGGATTTACTGGTGTCCACATTTACATCTAATTAATAAACACTCCTGCTGGTGTGGCATATTTTAATAGAGCACATTCTATTATTTTATCTGATTTATTTTTAATGATTTATTATTTTAGTGCTGCTTCTGATGACTGAGGAGAAGCGTAACTCAGCAAAAAGAAAGCAACAGAGCAAGAGTAGTAATGAAGAGAAAACTTAATACAAGCTTTTTTCCTTGGGTATGAACAGAAACTCCATTTGTATGATAATAAAAAAATCATATTTATAACAACCTCAAGGAAAATATTTTCAAAATAAGTGTTCCACACCAAGATTGGACAAGAGAGAAGGTTGGATTTAAGGATTGTATTCAAAAATTGCATCAGCTTAGGGCTCTAGTCCTCTCCAGGTAGTGTTTTGAAGATTCTGTTTTGGGTGGGGTTCATATATTTGAAAAACTGTGATACTTTACTGCCTTTGTCTATTAGCCTGAATACAAACATTCACTTAATATCTCTTATTTGGTCTAATTATCTGGTCAATACAACTCAGCAATTTTTTTGCCTCCTGTTTCTGAATAAACAGTGCAAATCTGCTTTCCCTGGTCAGGACACAAAGACTTTCTCTCAAAACACACATTCAGTTCACAGTAGAGAGACCTATACTCCACACCATAATGCCTAAGGAAATTACTCTGAACAGATGCTGTTGCTAAAAAAATTGTCATGACACAGAAGAACTTATCACTTACACATTTTGTAACTTTTGTGCTTCTGGTGAAATGATTACAACTGTTAGCTAAATGAGGGTTCATGCATCTGTGCATCCCTGTTTACTTTTAACGAAGACCAGCTGAACATGTACTTTGAGAATTTGAGACAAGTTACAGATTTTATATGTTAGCTTGTTTTGTTGAATCAAGAGACAATTTGCTGGAGTTGAGGAGACAATGTGTGAGTTGAAAACAAGGTAAGCTGTGTTGCCTGAATTCTGCTGGTGTTTTAGAATGACATTTACATTGCAAAGAATTCTGATCAGAGATGTAACTATAGTAGCCCACTCGTATTTCTTGCCATGCTTCTAGTTGTAAAAGGAGTAGATTACTCCTTGCTGCTGTTCAAATACAACAGGAACTAGAATCAAATGCCAATCTCTTTTGTTCTGTTGTAGAGTATTTGGAATGACAATGAATGCTAGACTAGTACATGTGCCATTAACCTCCCACCCTCAGGGGTAGTGGAAACCAAGAGAACATACTGCGTACATCACAGTAAATATGAGGAAGCATGTGCGGTTTTTTTCCCTGAAAGGCTGAGCAAATCAGTGCTTTGGTGTGACTGCAATACCCATTGGTACTGTCAAAGTCTAGCCTGGCCACAAGCTTTGCCAACAGAGTGAGTCTGTGGCCCTAGACCCTGGCCTCATTAGAACAAAACAGCGTGGAAAGGTGAAGCACAGAAACAGCTTTGAGACATCCTGATCTCATATTTAATTTTAGATAAAGCATTCCTTTACCCTACATCAATCTTTTGTGAAACTCAGTCCAAAATCACAGGCAGATATATGTAGTCCATTCAGCAAAAAATTATCACGAGCTCAAAAAATTGTAATAAAAATCCCATGGAAATCAAAGTTTCTGCACTTTGTAGAGATCCAGAAGGTAAATTCTCTTTCTCAATACAACTTCTCA
This sequence comes from Campylorhamphus procurvoides, assembly GCA_013396655.1. Taxonomy (NCBI): domain Eukaryota; kingdom Metazoa; phylum Chordata; class Aves; order Passeriformes; family Dendrocolaptidae; genus Campylorhamphus; species Campylorhamphus procurvoides. The sequence continues at coordinate 112,380 of WBMV01006456.1, forward strand.
GTGCTTGTATTGCCTTTCATTTTCAGCACACTGGTGTTTGGTCTAAGAAGAAATGCTTGTTTTTGCAGTTATCTCAATAGACAGGCAATGGATGACACTGGTCTACAGTAACTGTGAACTGGTAAAGTTAGAGCTATGTATTACTTCTGCATCCATACCACCCTCTCTTTTAAATTACTTCATACAATAAGGGGCATAAAGGAGAATAATTTATCTCTTTAAGATGTTTTGCACTCTTTCATCACTGAAAAAAAATACAGAGGATTGGCTAGTCAGTGACACCAATAGCATTGGAATACTTAACTATGGGGAAATGTCTTGCTTATGTCAGCTTTTTTTCGAATAATGATTATATGGTCTGGTGGTCAGAAATCACTAAATAAAAATCTTTAAGGATGTGTCTTGATCTAATGCTTTAGAGGTATAGTTCAATATTTAGTAGTTGTATTCAAATGCTGAAAAAATGGCTGCACTGTGCCTCTTTATGACTTCTTTTGGCAAAGGAAATATTTGAAAATGACAGGTTTAGAGCACTGTAACAAGCATTTTTGGTGACAGAAGGTTGAACTACAACAGAGAATAATGTCTTTATATTTCATGAGGAAAAGATGGGGTCTTTTTGTTGTCTTTTTTTTTTGTTGTTGTTGTTTGGGGTTTTTTTTGGTTTTGGGTTTTTTTGCAGAAAAGCTCATGCTGTTGTATTTATCTTTCAGTCATAAACACTGGCTAACCCTGGGACTATGGCAGCTTGCTAATGCCAGCATGCCATTTATACTGTTAGACTTCTTGCATAAACTATTGTAGATTTTTTTTTTTAAGAAAATTTTTTTTTACCTTGATGAAGTAAGAGTTCAGTCTTCTCCCAGATTTTCTCTTCTGTCTCCTGAGATGGATAACAGTTGTTCAGACATCAAGCCAGTTACTGTTATGCTTTCCAGTTTGCAAATCTTTTGAGAGGCAGCTCCAAAGTATAACCTTTCTATTGAGTTAGTAGAGATATACCTTGGGGCCAGAGCACACTCTACTGTATGTTGTCATTATCCATACAGTGATTTCCCCTTACAGCTATTTCTGGACTGAGGGCTTGAATAGAATCCTGACAGTAATATATTGTTAGCCTAGAATTTTTTTATTATTATTTTTTTTCACTACTGTTGATGTGCTCCTGTGGAAAATCCAGACTGACTCTAATGGATCAGGTTCAAAAGCAGAACTTCCTCTCCTTTGGTAAGACTGGCCAGCAAAGTAAATGGTAAAATGTGGGCTAACATATTTAATGTAACTTTCAAGATGAAGTGTATAAATCTCTATTGTCTGATAAAAGACCTAAGGACCTTTTTAGGGATTATCTACAATGCTTTTTACAGTCTTTCTTGGCAATTGTCAAAAAAGCTTCACAGATTTGCCAGCCTTTGACTCATGTTGATCCTTGATATCTCCATGATATAGACAGGATCAAGAACACTTAAGACCTAATAAAGTCCAAGAGATTGTTGTGGGGAGAAGAAGCACCCCACAGGCAAAGTAATGGTTCAGTGGTGTCCGACTGATCAAGTCATATTATTAATAGCAATGATAATTGCATTAACTACTCTGTTGTCTGGAAGCCCTGATTAAGATCAGGACCTTATTTTATTAGCATCCAAACAGTGAAATTAACTTCTTGATGGCTCTGTCATCTAACCAAAATAGATAGAGCTAGGGTGAGAGACCAAGTCTATTATTCCCCTCTGCTACAATTGGCAAGTGGGATCTGATGGGATCAAGAAAAGCATCCAAGACTGCCCAGGAGTTCTGTGGCACTGGACTAAGAACTTCATATGAGTACCCTTGGGTTTGTTTGAATGATTCCTTAAATGCAAATACACACTGCAAAAGGTAACTGAGAAATGTAATACAGGTACATCTTAAGAGAGGATTGTTCTGGGATGTTAGGGAGCTTTTTGGTATCTATTAGCTGTTAACTGAAGGATTTTATCTCTATAATTGGGCAACCCATCTCTATAGACTTAACAATACCAAACAAAATAGAAAATAAAACTTAGCACTGAGTTCTTGATTTGTTTGACATGAGAAAAAGATTCTGTTAGTATTTATGCATTTAGTTACTAGCCATGTATTAATATGTATTTATTATCCTGACTTCTCCCCTTATTTACACAATTTTATTTTATTAAGAGATTGCTTGGGAGTTTCTATGTATAAAGCAGTGTGCATTATTTTTTTGTTTAATTCTGGCAATATTTTTTATTTTTCCGGTGTCTCTAAATGTTTTTTCTGCTGTCTGTACCTATGTTTGTGCTGAATAAGCAAAGGATAAAAACCCAGCACTGTCAGCCTATTATTGACAGAAAACATAGCTTCCGGAAATGTAGACTCTCCATTGACCTCCAATGAGTGCAGGTGCAGAATTATAGGTCTCATTTGAGTACATGGTCAGTGTTTATTTAGATGCAATGACTTATTTAGGTGCAACAGTTCAATGACTTGTGGTTTCAGTACACCTAGATCTAAAACATCTTTCTTCCTAGCATAATGTATGAAGAGAAAGACCAGAAAAGTTGAATGTACTAGTATTTCATTTGTATCACATAAGTTCTGCTGACCAGGGATATTGTAAATATTTCTCCAAGTGCAGGGAATTACCTCAAAAGTTCAGCATAGATCAGTTTCCTTCAGTTGTGCCGCTGATGTATTGGTGAATTTGGACTTCAAGTGAAACCTCTCTTGATTAGATCCGTTACTTACTTAGGAAATATTAAATCCAGGTTCTCGACTAAACCTACAATCAAAACACTGAGAAGTGACAAAGAGTCAAGGGTATTATTCCCCAGCAAGAGAGAACAAAAATCAGGGGAACTAAACATTCATAAAATTGAACGTCCACTTCTGAGGAAATTTTGGAAAGCAGGTGTGTTTTGTGAGAGTTATTGTGGCTATAATCAATGCCAGTACACTGTAATCTTCCGTCCTTCCCTTGGATGAGTAAGCATACCTGTTTGATATACTGGTTAGAGCTGTATTCCAGTAAAATAAAGATTGTGAATATGTATCTTCCAGGGAGAAGTTACTGTTCTGTATAATCATCTATCCTCAGCCCAAGCACACAACCTGCTGCAATTAATCAAGGACTGCTAGAGAAGTCTAATGATGTGTGTTTGGGCTGAAGGTCAGCCTGGATGAACACAATGATCCTTCCTGACCTTCTAGCCTATGGAATTTTTGCTTAATAAGGGTGTGACTGTTTAACAGATTTATTCCCTGGCTCCACATTAATCTATGCACATGTTGAATTTAATGTAATTGAAAGCAAGTGAATGCTGGGTGAAAGAAAAACACAACATTTTCTGTTTTTCTGGATGGAGAACTGTCAGTGTAATAGAATCCATAATTTCCTTTGTCTCATAACAAGCAATCAGAATTTTGAATTTTTGCTCTGTCATGTAATGAATAATAAAGGAGTGTACACATAGAACTAGGTCTCTTCTTTATGCCAGCTGTGCAAGCATGCTATACCCAGAAAATCAAAGAAATAAATAGATACTTGTACAACAAAATAAAGGTATAAATTGATGTTGATTGTATGAGACATGCCCCACTACCCATCCCCCTCCCCCCCCCCTCCACTATTCTGGGGGGTTCAGGATGTTTTTTTCGTGGGGTTTTGTTTTTGGGGTTTTTTTTCAGATAGACAGGGACATCTGCAGTGGGTCAGCAGATATGCTGACATTTACACAGTAAATGTTAAAGACAATTTAGGGTTAGATTTTTCCCTTGATTTTTTTAGTAGAACATTCTCTAGTATTGGGCATTCTCTAGCATTGGACCTCCATACTGCTTGTCTGAAATGGCTCTGCTTGCCAGAGTAAAAACACATGAAAAACATGCTGTTTTGAGCACCTAAGGAGTGTAGTGGCGTGTTGGTGACAGCTTATATCCAGATATGAACACACATCTTTCTATTCCTTTGATAATTAAAACATCGGTACTTGTCTTTTGTTTGAAAGAAAACAAACTTTTGATTTACCTACAAGAAGCTGATTCCCAAATACAGATGAAATGTTGAGTGAAATTAAAACAAATAAAGCAAAGTAAGTTCAGTAAGTTTAAGAAAAAGCTTACTTAAGAAAAAATTCTAAATAATTTACTATAGGTTGTTTGAGATTGTTGGAGTTTTGTGTTTACAGTAACTTAATTCATACTTAAGTCCAATTTTCTAAATTCCCAGAAACCACACAAGTAGTTAGGATTTTAACTGTGTCATATGTAAGAAAACTGTCTTTCTCAACATACTGAATTTTCAGTTAGAGGACAATACCTGTTTTCTACTGCACATATATCCTAACTTTATATATTTAAATATCTGTCCTATGTAAATATCCCATAGGAAATTGGAATTTCAGTCTGTAATGTACTTTTGTAGACACTTAAACATGAATCATCATCTTGAAGTTTAAATAAACAAAAGACTAAATTTGTGGTCTAAATTAAAGAGAAAATAAATAATGTCTGACAAAGAATTGTTCCTATTTTGCAGATGGGAAATGGAATCAATGAAAGATTAAGTAATTTGTTGGGACCAAGGTCATGCAGGCAACCTGTGACAGCTATTTGCATTGAATTGCTGCCTCCTGACTGCCAAGTTTAACAACAGAACCATATTTCTTTCTGTGATACCTTCTCTCTACTTAAATCTTTTCTGTTTTGCTCTGGTAAGTGGATGTCATAGGGTGGCAGGATGCCTGGTTGATCAAGCAGTTTTCATTGAGAACACATTTTAGAGCTACAGTGCTTCCAGTACTTTACCCCTTCAACAAAATCTCATCTACATACTTCCCACACAGCTTTCTAGAAGAAACAGCTGAGCACCAAACATCACCCTCATTTCTTCTCCCAATCATTTACTAGACATATGTTTTCCTTTCTATGATAGCAGCCTTAATGTTCAGACTTTGTCCATTCCTAGTCAGATGTTAGGACTGTAAGGAAGAGTTCCGTTGTGCAAGACTGGGTCTTGCACAGAGAACAGGTCACTTCCATGCCATAACTCAAATAGTATTTAGGGAAATTTTAGTTATTTTTTGTCAGTAGAAGAAAGAAGTAGTAAACCCGGCTGTAGAGCTGCTTGATACATTTTAGGTAGTTGCTTTCTTATGAAATGCATCATGTTCCTTGTGTTACAACAAGGCTTGCCTGATGTAACAGGCTACCAGATCCTAGACTACCAAACTCTGGACTGTCCAATGAATTGTCACAGAATCATACCGGCAAGTCAATAGAAATAGTCTTTGTTGTAAGCACAGTTCTTCAGCACTGTCCCTCATAATCTGCAATGTGGAACAGAGCAATGTCAAAGGGTTAGAGAGCAGAGCCCTGTCACAGATGGAAATATTATACTTTAGATCTGTAAGGAAGTTGCAGTGATCAGAAAAAGGAATGCAACGTGAAACAATGTTATCATCAGCACACTGAAGAAATGCTTTTAATTCCTATAATGTTACAGAGGAGGCTGACCTCAGCCTGTATACAGTAGTGCACAGCAGAGATTTGCATTAGCTAAACTTTTTTGACCTTTTGTCTGCAGTAGAATAGTGTTGCTTACTGCTGGTGAGAAAGATGGAAGTTCTCTTCCAATCTTTCCACTACTTCTGGCCACAGTTTGTGCTATTATGCTACGCAGGCTCTTTATAGTATTAATATTTAGTGTATACTAAAAGTGTCCAAACAAATCCAACAAGCAAGAGGGAACAAGATAGCTTATTTTTTAATGCATACCACTTTCTAGCACTGTGTACCTATCTGCCCTGTACACTACATCATTGAAGTCCAGTCCAAGTGAATGCACAGAGGATGAAATAGACACCCCTACTGTACTTGCTAGATTTCAGGTTCCCAGGGAGCACTGGTATCAGTCTGGACAGTTTGATATAATCCTACTAATGTAGCTGAAGCTATATGGGCTCAAGGATTTATTAGTTGTGAATGTTCATTTTTGTTTTTACTGGGTTAGTGCCAGTAAATAAGTCACCAAAACCACTAGCTGAGTGTCGTATGATAGGAAGAGGCTGGGATCACAAGTAAGCCTTCTGTTTTTTAACAAAAAAAAAAAAAGTGCTGAGGTAAGCCGTGTCAAACCCAGCTGCATCAACAGGATGGTGGGAAGACAAATGAGAGCTTTCACTGCTGGATACAGGAGATAGAGATCCCACAGTTCTGAAAAGCCTCTTCATATCCTAGAAACAGCTGTCATAACTGAAACTGTGAGAGACTGCTTCTTAAACCATGAGCTTTGATAAGGAGAATTCTCTCACCAATCCTTTCTCTAGACAATAAACAGACTTCTAGCATCGCAGCCCATCTGAAAGGTGACTACAGATTTAAATATCTTTAAGGTTTCCATCTCGCTCTTTTCATAACCTCTCCTAAATGCTTATGCTGAATTCCCAGCTGGCATTTCTGAAGTATCTATCACTATGGTATCTGGCTGCTGAACCATATGATCTCAACAATACCATGTAATGTAACACTTCTTAGATTTTTTCCTATGGGAGGCTGAACTTTACAAAGTTAGATCTAACATTTACCTTTTTACTGGCAACAGTGAATCATTAAAAGAGAAACAGTAGAAGGGACATGGGGTCATTTTAGAATATTCAGGTAATGACAGCTTTGAAATACTCTGTTGGTCTCTCCTGGTGTGTATTCTGGAAACATACCAGGAGGTCATGTGAAGTCAAGGGTGATGAAATACATGTGCTCCTGTATCTGACCTGCTACAAAGCAGGGGAGGTATGAGCAATGAGCAAGGGTTTAAGGTCTGCATGTGCAAGTATATGTGTGGGTGCATGTGCATGCAACATTTGTGCAGGCAAAATAATGGAGAGTCATGAGGTGGGGGAGGGAGGTGTTTGGTGACGGTGGTAGAATGAATTCCAGACAGGGACTGCTTTCACTCTACAGAGCCTGCCAGCTCCCTGTGACTGTTGCCCAGGCAATGGCTGAGGAATTATGAGGAATGCTTGGAAACAATATCTTTCTGTTGGACTCATGGGTGGTGTAGAAGGGGATGAATGGATTTTCTCTGTCTATTTCTTTTTTATATTCAGCAGATGAGACAGGCAAGTTGCTCTGGTGACAACACGGAGGAGTTCTCCTGCACACCACACCTGCACCACAAACAACGAGTCCTGTCAACGCAGACTTAAGGAATCCCAAAGGCATCTTTTCCCTTTTTAATTTTTTCCTCTCTTCTTTTTTTT
>WBMV01006456.1:119656-189637 GCA_013396655.1 Campylorhamphus procurvoides
TTTTTTTACTTTTTTTTGCTTTCCTATGGCAAGTGCAAAAGAGAAGGGAGAAGGGGAAAATAGAGAAGGGTGTGGCAGAATAGAGAGGAGGGAAAGATGCAGAGAAAAGCCAATCAATATTCAGTCAGCTTAGCCAAGCAGCATTGATTTTGTATTTTGAAGTAGGGTGTGCACAAACAAGATGTACAACCTGAGCAAGTCACTCTTAGGAGAGAGAAAACAACAAATGTTATTTTGGTTTTACCTACTGACTGTCCTGCATTTCATGATGTCTCTTGTGGAAACCAAAATAAAGTAACTACAGAAATGTCAGAACTCAGGCAGGCACAGGACACAGAGATGTGACTGGGGTATGTAAACCTGGAAACAAATTGCTCCTATCTTGAAAGGGTAGATGCATTTGTGTTTGTGCCTGCATATAAGATTTCACTTCTTAGAGAAATCCTTCCTTTAGAGAAAACTGCAGAGGGGTGTGAAAATTAACATTATATGCCTGCTCTTTTGCTTAAAGAAAGTATCCAAAGGAGGTGGATGTGGGCGGCAAAAATAAAGGATAAAAAACCACCAAAAACAACAAAGGAAAGAAAACTTTTACAACCAAGGGGTCCTTGAGTAAAAGGTGTTGCTCTGGAATGCCATGGCATTTCTCCAGCTTCCTGTAATTAAGTAGTGAGCTCCAGGCAGAGATAGTATCCTTGCCTCACCTCTCCTGGACATCATCCATCTCCTTCAAGGCTGCCTCTCTTCTCTTCCCCTTATCTTTTTTCTCCCACCTATTCCTTTACAATCCCTTTCAGTAATTTTTCTCATCATCTTTTCTCTACATCTAAAATGGCTGTTTGCTGCCTACAGCACTATCCAATGCACGTGCAAATTACATAAAATTCCTGCATAGGAACAGGTTGAGAACAAGCAGGTGAGTTTTTGTATCTGCGTATACCAAAGTATGGCTGTTCAGAGGCTTGTTTTTGTGTTTTTCAGGTGTGTCTTGTCTGGAAAGATGAAGGCTTCCACCAACTAGGATGTTTGAAAATAGAAGAAAAAAAAAAACTAGATTCTCAAAATTTCTTCCTCCAGATAAAGCTAGCAAACACCTGGACCCTGCAATGTAAGTGGTGAAAGAGGAAGGAAAAGTGGATATCTAAAGGGGGCAAGAACTTTGAGCTCTCTCAGTCTTGAATGCAGCAGATGTTGGGAGTATGTGCCAGCCTGCCAGGGGAAGGGGCATTTTTCTGTTCTCCTTACTGTCTCCCACCCAGTTGTTTTTTGTTTTTTTTTTCCATGCGTAGAGTTTCTTTAATTAGAGAAGAGTGCAAGAGAGAACGTTCTGCAGGTAATGAACCTACAATTACAATTTGAATGACTCAAATATAATGAAGTTTCATTGTTTTCATGACCAGTGCCATGTTTGTGAAGAGTTGCACAGTCTATTTGTGAACTTCTCTACTCAGTTACCCCTACTATTCATGGAAGGTTATTCACATTTATGGAAAGCAATGGCTTGTTCAAATCCCATATATTTTCTCTGTCTGTTTCTTTTTAAGGCTGACTCTAGGTTTTCTTCTGGATGAACTGCATGGCTGTGCCACTGTCTATGACAATGTTTATAGAAAAAACACTTTTTGGGTAATCAAAAACTACTGTAAATGTAAAATACAGCCTATTGCTCATCAGTTTATTCAGATTCTGAGCTTAGATTTCATGTTAGTAATATTTGGAAGAACAACTCTGAAATACATTGCATGTGCTCTTTCCGAGAAAACTCATGATGTAATGTCCCATTTCTTCAGTCAGAAATCTGAGGGGCCTCACACAGGAACTTTTTTTTACTAGAGGATAAATGTGGGTATTTTAATGTCCTCTGTTGTGCTCTGTTGAAGTGACATCCCATGCTGAACTCCATTCTACACAGACATTCTAACTAAGCCATGAGGTAGTGAGAATATTATCCTGGGTGTGATGACAAATGTGAACTGACTGACCAAAAGATCATACTTTGGCATTTCCAGAGCTGACTGAAGTCAATGGGAATTTTTCTTTTAGTGTCAGTGGATTTCTGTTCAGGCTTTATACATTCAGGGAATAAAGTCAGGTCTTTTACTCTCCTCCCTCTAAACCCAAAACTTTACCTTTAAGAAGTGTATGCAAGAGAAAAACCAGTTTGCAACCATGATTATATGCAATGAAGGGAAAAAAATCCAACGGAGGTAACAAAGCATGAAAAATAAAAGAAACTTCTCTCTTCCAATAACTGGCTTCTGCCTAATATGTTTAATTCTCCCATTTACACTTTTCTGAGGCCTACCTTGACCTGCCAAATCTACCCAAGCAAAATATTCAGAGAACAGTGGTAGTCCTCTTGCTGAAGAAATATTGGGACTATCTGTAACTGTCACATTTCCTGAGCATGCAAACCTCTGTAGCACGATCCCACCCATGCTGGAATGATGAACTGAAAGATATTGGGGTTTTATGAGGTGATAGTCACTCAGGTAAAACAAAGGGAAAAAACCCAAGATCTGTAGAATTGGAAGCATTATCTGGCTAAAATAAAGTAGTTATTATTTCTAGGATCTTATCTTGAGGGCTAAAAATACCAGGTTCCAAGTCATATTCCAGTCTGATACTTTTCAAGCCTCTATTCATGTTAAGGGAGTTACTCCAAATATACTAGAGAATAACTAAGTGGAAATTAGTCCCTGCTTGTTTATCAGCAATACCTCTTGTCGACTTTCCTTTCAAATTATTGCAGTTATCATTGTAGTCCAACAGTATTTTAATAATTAAGCAACAACAAAGATTGAGACAAGTGATTTTAATGGTGATGGTGTCAGTCTTTGCTTGTTTTTCTACCTCATAAATCTATGTTTTCTCACATGTAACAGAAGTTAAGTTTTCCTGTATGTTAGTTTATGATTGTATATGTGTTTATTTTATATATATATGTCCTCCCTCAGTGGACAGTACTGTACCAGAAAATGTCAATACCAAACAAGATACCAGAATTCAACTTCTCTGAAGTGGTTAGATGAAAAAGGATTTAGAATAAAAAGTGTCTTTTAATTGCGTGTAATAAACACAGAAAAACAATCCACTTTGTCTCTCCAAAGAGATTTTGATTAAAGGAGAACTTGGTCAGTGAACATCGGTTTGTTTTAGTTACATGAAAAAATGATGGACTGATTGTTTATAACTGAACTGAGCTGAACTTTCAACTGTCCTTGAAAGTAAAATTTAAAAGAGTAAGATTTGGAGTACTTTGTGCCTGACACAGAAATGCAACAACTCAGAAACCTACATAAAACACCTATTAAAGGTAGATTATGCTGAGACCTCAGCAAAAGAAGGTGATCTATTTTTCTTTTAAAATACTGCATGAACATGTATGATGTTAACATTTTGCATCCTCTGGTACTTCCCAGAGAAGGAAAAACCAAATGGAATGCAAAATGGCTTGTGAACCCAGCCATGTGCTAAATGAAGTTCTACAGAGCCTGTAGGACTCTACTACAAGCTGTTTAGTCTGAAAGCTTTTAAAATGTCAGATATAGACATAATTTTTTTTTTTTTTCCCAAAAGGGTTGCAGTCATTGATCTGGAAAATAACATCCAGCCTGGACAGGTATGCAAGCAGGAGATCTAGAAAAGAACTAATTAAAGGTTCTTGCTCTGCTTTTCATATCTCTAGATATCTTCCCAAGAAGAATAGGAGGCTGGAAACTGCCTGATCTCTTCTTAGGTGGCCCCATCTCTCTGTCTGAAGAGGAGTGAAGTTGGTGGATGTACTGCACCACACTATTGCTAGTTTGAAGAAGACTATGAACTTGTCCGCTTTTCTAGTTGGCAGCACAAGTGCAAAACTAGGTCTGAGTGGAAGACGGAAAGGGACATACAGTAAAAATCAAGGCAGGGCTGCATCTAGAGCAGCAGGCAGCTTGAGCTGCTGTGAATTCCCTGCATCTAACATACAGTGTTCTTCAGAATCTCAGACATGTAAACCAAAGTTCTACAGCTGGCAGACACCCTTCCCCCTCCTCAACTGTATGTGGAAAAGGGGAGACCTCTTTTTGTGGCTCCCCTTAGACCGACTTGTACTAGAGTTGTAAATTGCTTCAAGGCTCTTCAAGATGAAGGACTATTTAAATGTGGGGCGGTTATCAATGTAGGTGGAATGCACATGCAAATTAAATACTATAAATCTGTTTGGAATTAAATCAATGTGTTTTTGCTTGAAAATTTGGCATGTGATTAATCAACTTGCTCTGAATGACTGCAAATACTAGTGGTGTATATTGCCAAAGTATTTGAGCAATTTAGTACCCATGTAAGGTACCCAACTAGGTCCCTGTAAAGGAAACCCACTATTATATGAGTATTCTCATGAGCCTTCTTAAAACCACTGTTTTAAAAATAAACATTGTGAAACCCATTACGTTCTACTTTTAAGCCTGTTCTGAAGCATAATCACCACTGGGCTGAGATCTGCCAGCTGTTTAGCAGTGTCCAATTAACCCTCTCTTACATTTTAAACAAATAGCAGAATATATAAATTCAAAACATAGAGGTTTTTTAATAAAATATTGTAATTTATGTTGGACCTTGATAAAAAAAAATTAGGAAGTAACTCTGATTTTATAAATTTTCTCTGAAATGTAGGTGATACTTCAGGGTTAAATGACTTCATTTAGCATCTAAAACTGACAAATATTCTATCTTGATTGAATCTTTCATTCCTTGTGAAAGCTTTGTTTTCTAGACAATGTTTAATTTTACAAAATATGGCACTGTTACATACCTGTTTTTAGGTTTTAGTAATGTCTTAGCTTGATACTGCTTTTCTAAGAGATTGTTTAACCCTTCATTGCCTTTTCCAAATATTTTTAGTTTTAACCTACATGAAGGCATGTGTTTTTTAGCAGTGACAAATTAAGATTAATTCTATACGTGACAATTGCTTGAAATGTCACTCTTTTTCACACTTCTTTTAAGCTATGTGTTATTATCTATTATTAGCTATAAAGTGTTAATATCTATTAATGCTAACTGATATTACAGATTCCCTCTCTTCCAAAGCATTTTGGGAACTCAGTGTTTGTCTGGGAAGGGCTCAAGCTTCTCTGTCTTTTTCTTCTGCCAAATATAACACTTGTGGATTAAAGACCCAACATTCAAACCCATGACAATAACTTTGATTTATAATTTTTGTATATTAATTGAAGTGAAAAACTGGGGAGACTTGGACAACTGTTTCACTCAACAGAGCAATACCTTCAGCAATAAAAAAGATGATTAGTTTTTTGAAAGACTTTTTAACGCATTTCAAAACTTTTCCAAATAATTTGTGTATATATGCATGCGTATCAATATGCATGTGCCTGATTTTTGTTTTCCTGTTCAATAATTCTACATATCCCATACATACAGTATGAGACCAAAATCAGGAGAATAGATAATAAAACTCTATTGCTATGGCATTTTTCTATGTATTGTGCTTATGTTGTATCTTTTTCACCCCCCATTCTTTAGCCTACCACACTGGAGTTCTAACTGACTGCTTCCTTCCTCCCTTTTGACTTTTCGAGTCAAGGGAATTTAGCTGGGAAAATCCTCTTAAGTTTCATTAAGGTTAACTGGCATTCACAAAAGTTCTGTATTCTTTTTATCCAGAATGATTTTACCTTCAGCTTTACTCTGCTTTACCACAATAAAAGCATCTAAATTACTCACTAGATAGGAAAGATCATCTTTTCAGGCATAAAGTTACTACAGCTATTTTAGACCGGGATTTAGATGTGACTGATTGTACAGACAACAATTTTATGGAGAAAACTTCAGTGTGTAATGCTTTCTCTTTAATTAAAATTAAAAAAAAAGAAGAAAAAGAATTGTTATTGAAGAGTTTGATTTTTTGACCTCACCTGATGTATTCCAGGTAGACATGAATTCAGCTGTGGACTTTATGGGCCAATAGACTATTCCCGCACGGTGAGATCAGAATACATAGATATGGTCAGCAGACATCTAAATAGTGTGACTTTGGGAAGTGTGGTCTGCATGAGGTTTGCAGAAATTCTTTTCTGGTCATTGTTCACAGAGATTCAGAGGTCTATCGTTTCCACTCAATACTTGAAGCTGTCCTGAGCTAGAAGACAATATTTCTAAATAAAATTAGTCATAGTTTTTGGTTTTTGGGTTTTTTTTTTTTTACGTTTTCTGTGATGCCTCTCAGTTTACAGAAAGTAAACATGTGACCAAGTCAAACTTGAGCCAAGCCTATTTTGTTACGAAATCTATTTCTATTTTTCAGAGTCAGCAAGACAACTATCTGCTTCATCTATCTTACAAAGCAAAGTTTCTAAAACCAGGAGTATGTCATACTACTCTATTCTTTTGTGTCAGCTACATCTCTGAAACATATGTAAGTGAAAATGGTGCTAGAACTCTACAGCTCCATCTTATTTAGTTAAAGGATCATACGATGTTTTTCAGCATTTGTAGTTCGGTACATTTTCTGCCTTTTTCTCAGTCACCTTACAATATTTGGGTTTAAATTCAAAGTTGCAAGAAGAAATGTACTTAATCATCTCATTCTATCTCTCTGGTCTTGTGGGCTAAGCACTTGCCAAAAATCATATTTTTTGGAGGTTGTTCTGTGGTAAGGAGCCAGATATCTTTCTTGTTTACAAAAAAGACAGATGCATACTCTGCTCCCCCTCCCCAGTCAAGCAGATTTCAAGGAGAAATCAAGCAAAGGTAGCTGTTTACTCACCACTTCAAACCTTTTCCACCTCATAATAAAAGCTGTTTAAATTATGGGTTTTTTTCCATTCTGTGTCCTTAGGCTTCATATATGTGCCTTATTTTTAAAGATTATCTATGTTCTTTGAGGCAATTGATCCTTCAGAGAATGAATTCCCATAAAATTACTCTGTACTCTAGGCAGCAGAGAGCACTTGCATTGATTCAAAGACCATGTTGTTCCAGCTGTAAATGTACTTATCAAAGTTCAATGGCTTCTTTGCCTGCAAGGTGTCTGTTGTGTTCATGGACCTCATCCTGATACTATGACCCAAACCCTGTCATTACCTTCTAGCCAAATGACTGATTTTTACATAAAATAGGGAGAAAAATCTCTTAAACTATTGCAGTGGGCACATGAATATTAGTATCCAGGGTTAAAACACAGAAAGACACATGTCAAGTCCAGTATATCTGGTTTCTTGGCATCAATCTCTGAGTCACAGTTTCTCAAACACAAGTGTGGATAAAATACATAGCTGCTTTACTCATTCTTTGACTAATAATGGGGCCCTTCACCCACATTGTATTTTTTCAAGCTTTCTCATACCTTAATAAAGAAATATTAATCTGAGTGAGTAGAACAGGCTACAGCTCACAGTGATGCTAACTACCTGAGCTGTTCATTTCCTCCCTAGCCTCCCACCCAACACTGTTTTTATTCCTCATGGCTTTATTTAAACTCTTTTGCAACATGTCTTTTATTTACACAAAAAGTAAGGGTACGTTGTTCTGGTTAACTCCTTTGCAGAAGCACTTGGTTAAAGTCAACACAAATCCTTTGGTAAACTGGAGTAGGCTGTCATATTGAAAGAGAACATGAGATCAAAAGGTCCATAAGGCTTCTGGTTCCTGTCCCATGCCAAAATGCTGCTGCAGTGAAATTTTATTTTTTAAGCTATACATGTTAAGAGCACTGAGACAACTCTTTGCCACCCAGAATTATCTGTAGAAAGAGTTTGGAATACAGGGAAAAGCTTCACTAGTTCAGACTATGAAAATAACATTCCTTATCTCCCTTGATGGCCTAGAAAGAACTTTCAGAAAATACACACTGAAGATAAGCTTTAAATTTCCAAAGAAAATATACTGTAGAATTTTTGCACATCTGTGGCGCTTTCTCACTCTCTGCTGAACTGACGCAATGGATTAAAAAATGTCCTATTGGGGCCAATTTTTTATCCTACCATACATAGAATTCTTGAATCGGTCTAATGAATATTATGTTGTTAATAGCTCTGAATTTACACTGAGGCACTGGAGATCAGACTGAGCTGTGATCTCTAAGGCAGCATGGAAACAGTTCACTTGTGTTTAATACTTAAGCTGCTTTCTACTTTCTTTGTCTTAATTTTCTTCTACATTTCTATTTCCAGGGCAGCATTATGGCCTTGGAAAAGCAGAAGAGAAAAGATACAAAGACAACAAAATAATTCCAAGGTCTAGCAGCTTAGCTATACCACCATCTGTTTAAAAAGACAAAACATTAAAATGGAACAAAACTTGTGGCCCAACAGCTATGTCTGAAAAGATGAAGTACTACAATTGAAATTCTATGCAACACCCTTTGCATCAAAATATTGCAACAACAGATAGCAATGACCACAATTAATGGATACTGAAACAGCTAGGGCATGACTCAGACTCCTTACTGTTGTGTGGAACTGAAACCTGAGAGCATGGAAGTGAGAAGGAAAGAAACCTTGTGTTAAGCTGGCATGCACCAAGGAATAAATGGCTGGCTTTTGCAAAGCTGCATTGCAGGGGAGCTTTTAACAGTTTGCCACTGCCAGCTGATGTCTCTAAGCATCACTGCCAAGAAGCCAAAACGGGAAGCAGGTGCAAGGGTGGAGGAACTGAAAGTGGAAAGGGAGAGAAAAAGAGGAGGAACAGAACTTCTGTTGTGAAATTTCTCCTGCTTTCATTAAAACATAAACAAAGCTTTACTTCAAACTTGAATAATAAATTTTATTGTGATCGACTCCTGACTATCCAATTAGACAATCCTCTTACATTTATACATTGAGCTAAAAGATTTTTGTGGAACTTTTTTCCCCCCATAGAGCATTGGATTGACTGAGAGAATGCTGATTTGGGTAACTTTCTTTTGGAGATTGAGAGCACCTGCTTCTTAATGCCCCTTTGTCCATCCCCCAGGTAAGCTTTTTTCACACTCCCACCCCCATTAGTCCAAGGCCTGGGAACAGAGCTGTTTCCCCAGCTCAAGTCTGTCTTCACTGTGCCATGTCACTAGTTCAGGACCTTAGTACACTGCTGTCTGATAAGATGCATTAGGTGCTAAGAATTTGCATTCTTAAATACACTAATGCAATGGGCTACTAACGATTTTGTGAAATGTCTTGAAATGCCTTCTGTTCTTTTTGTGAAGATCAGTTATTAAAACCAGGGAAAGACAGGTACAGGCAACACAGTGGGGTACCATTAAGTTCTGCAAGAAAATTTGTGTGAGGGGAAATGAATTCCCTAATCATAAGTAACACAAGGGCAAAAGAACAAATGTATTTTAATTATAGCAAAACACCCAAACCTCAAAATGCACATAACAGGTGGAAAATTTTTCTTCAACTCTTTGCTAAGAGCCTTGATTTTTAGTTATTTAGTAGTTGTTCCCACATTACAGAGTAGATGAAAAGTCGGGCCACTTTTTAGTCAGAGCTCTGAATTTGGGGGTCTTTATTGTTTTCTATCCTGTCAGGAATTCCTACTATGGTCAGGTAAAATATTTTCCTTTCTGTTTTTTTTTTTTTACTATAAAGACAATAGCTAAACCCACACTAGGAAGACTTAAAAAGAAAAAAAGAATCAACATAGATGATAACTTCTGTGTGCCTTGTGTTTTAAAATCATTCAATTCCCAGGTTCTGAATATTATGATTTTAAATCAGAAACTGTGATTTAAAGCAAATAATATTTTATTTGTGGTTTTTTTTCCTCAGAAGAGATTGTTGAAGCTAATTTGATGTCTGCCTAACTATTTGGAAGTAGCACAGTCTTGACAGTGCCTTACTTTCCAATGATACAGATAGTGTATCTTATTTTTTTCAGTTTATATTTTCTATTTAATCACTTTTGTATATTCACTGACAGTGAATTTTATTCTCTTTAATTTTTACTTAATATCCAACTACTTCTTATTTTTCTTTTTCAAAATGCTCTGGAAATTAAGAACTGAGATACAGATAGGTCTATATTTCCATCTGTCACTCATCTTTATAATGGCATCTTGTTTGGAGGATGCTAAAAGATTGCTTTAAAGTTACAATATTCCTCTGGGTCAACCCAAAACTGATAATAAGCCTCAGGATAAAAAGTATACAGAACACAGTGTGGTTAAAATTCTAAAAAAGAGAATTTAGAAATCATATACAAACTCAGGCTAAGCATTCATTGCTCAGTAAGAGGGAGTAGTCCTTCAATTAAAGAAATTGATGTAGACATTGTAGGATTTTTGAAATACCTAAACTAAGTTTTCAAGCTGTTTCCTCCCACTTTTACAACCTGGGGAGAAATAGCCTGATTCTGACCAAAGCTGAAATCCTAAAAATTACTCTAGTGACTAAAGCTTTTTAGAAAGACACCAAAATGTCTGAATAAGAATGGAATAGAAGTTTGTGATCTTTTCAAAAAGAGAGAATAAACAATTAAATCTACTTTGCTATCTGTGAGACACTAATACATGTGAGACTGGTCTCAAATCTTAGAGTATTGAGACTTTCTTAACACACAGGACTCACATGACTGAGTAGAGAACTGCTGATCATACTAAAGAGAAATAAGCAAATGCACATGCAGTGGAAATTAGGTCAGGTAACCTGGGAAGAGTATAGAGGTGAAGCTTGGTTGCATAGGTATGGAGTGAGGAAGGCCAGGATGAAGCTGGAACTGAACCTAACAAGTGAATAACAGAAAAATCTTTAACGAGTGTATTAGCCACAAAAGGAATGTCGAAGAAGGTGTACTCCTTCTGATAATTGATGACACTGGTAAACTGGTAGCTATACATGAGAAGAAGGCTGAAATACTCAACCACTTTTTTTGACTCAAGTCTTCAATGGCAGCCTCTCTTTCGACATCTCCTGAGTGGATAGACAGCAGGATGTGGACAGGGGAAGCAAAATCTTTGGTGTCTTTTTCAGAACAATTCAGAGCAAAGAAAGGATACCAACCTGTTGGAGTGAGTCTAGAGGAAGGCCATCAAGTTGATTAGACTGGAGGAGTACTTTTCATGTGAGGAAAGGCTAGGAGAGCTGGGATTGTTTAACTTGGCAAAGAGAAAGTGATCTAACTGGGGTCTTCCAGCAGCAGAAGAGAGCCTACAAGAAAGGCAGAAAGGGACTTTTTTCAAGGGCATGTAGTGACAGGACAATGGAGAACAACATCAAACTGAGAGTAAGTTGAGATTAGATATTAAGACAAAAATATTTACTGTGAGGGTGGTGTGGCACTAGAACAGGCTGCCTTGAAAACCTGTGGGTGTTCTATCCCAACAGGTGTTCAAAGACCTAGCTAGATGGACCTCTGAGCAATCTGGTCTGGTGGAAAATGTCCCACTCCACAGGGGTATTGGAACAAGATGATTTGTAAGATTCCTTCCAACCCAAATGATTTTATGAGCCTATGACTTTCTCAAACCCCATAGATGGAGTTTTAGATAGGAATGGGTAGTTTTGACAGGTCAACAATTCTCATTAGGAACCAAACTGAAGCTGGTTTCAAGTGCAAGTCCCAGGTCTTTTCATGCGGAACATAAGCCAGGGTATAACAGGAGAGCAGAGGTCTTTGCACAAGCTTGTGGGTAGTATCCTAGATAAAGTAGTCCAGGGTCTGTGAGATTTGGAGTGAACACCAAAGGCTATGGTATGCATTCATGTCTGTTTCAAAGTATGGTGAGAAGTAAATACTACACAGAGTGGTAGTTTCTGTGTAGATGATGAATATGAGTAATCCTTGTAATTGGGTTTTTTTTTGTTGTTTGGGTTTTGTTGATGCATTTTGGTTTTTTTTTCCGAACATTTAAATTGATTTGAAGATAAGCTTTAGTTTAAGGTATTATCACAGCAAAATGGAACACTATACCTTTAAGCACTTGATATCTCCTAAACATTGTTATAACTTCTCTGGTTTTATTTCTGCAGCACTCAGGAAAACATTTGAAACTCTAAGTACTTTGCAGTTACTGTGCATAATTGAAGTTTAAATCAATGAGTGTTCTAAGAAAAAAAAAGTGTTTACTTGTGTAGATATAGGTATATACTCAAAGATATGCTCACACTAGCAAAAGCACAATAGCTCATTTATAAAGTTACAAGACTGTTACTGTGATATATTTTCTATAAACGGAATGAGCTTCTAGCTACATATATATATATATATACAAAATATGCAGCTAAGGCCTATTAAATGAAACCATAGATGAAGTGAACTTATGTCATCAGTCTTTGAATTTTGTACATTTTGAACACTATCCAGAAATTATAATCCACTTTTGAAATACTGTATCAGTGGAGAAGGAGAAATTATCTTCCCATTACAGACTTATAGCCTTAAACATTCATATCCTGCTGTAAATATATCACATACTATATCTGTTACTTATGGAAAAATTAGGGTTTTTTTCTTTTAATTTTCTGACCCTTTTGCTGAAGAGCAGTATTTGGTAAAGTAAGGCCTCTAATCCTTCCTTTCCATTTTACTTTTGCAGGAAATAGGGTTCTATTTCTTATTTTCTTATTCATGATGATCTGTACTGTTCAAATAATGAAATTCAATGCACTTTGTGGATCATATGACTATATATATGCTTGTGATTGTTTTGTCTCTGAACTACAAACTATTTTTGTTACACTTCATGATCATTACGTTTATAATACATTATTTATAGGGGCCTTAAGTGTTGCATGTCTACAAGCTTAAAAATAGTAAAAAAAATATACAGTGGAAGGTCAGGCTATTATGAATATGACAATAACAGGACTAAATAACTCAGAATAATAAAAAAATCTTGCGAGAAACAAGCATGTTTGCTTCTCATATACTGCGTTGGTAAAGTGTCAGCAAAGAAACACTAAGCACCTTCAGAATGGGATCCTCAAGCATCTGAGGCCAAATTTCTAAAATAAAATACAGTACTAGGTCATTATTAGTTTCTGGCTAATTCTAATATATTAAATCAAAACCTTTTTTTAAGATTTTCTTGTTTTATATGATGGTAAATTGCAATAAGACTGTTCCTCTGTAGTATAAAAATTACTCCACTTCCATTAACAAAGCACTTGCTTAATTTCCCATTTCAACACTTTTTTCAGCACGTATTTTTTTAATTGGGATTTCTTCCATGTGGAAAAGTACTTACTCTTACGTGTGGCATAAGAGAAAAGAGTCATAATGACTATCCTCACTCGTAGACTTCTATGTTTTAGTGCATTTCCTTACACTTGTGACCAGTCAAAAATGTCATTGTGGTTCTGTACATTTTGGGCAGCATCATCTCTCTGATTTATTAGTTGTATATTCTCTTACTGTAACTTGTATTGCTTTTATGGTATTAAAATTCAGTGTATCTTTCTCAGAGCCTGTGATGTTACATCAGCACCTGGTAATTGTCACAGTTGATATTATTACAAGTAGTGGAATGGAGGAGGCTGTCCTATATAAGCAAGTGGGAAGCCTGGCAGCAAAATGAAAGAACACAAACAGGACATAAAAACTGCAGAGCCAGAATCCCTGCAAGTCAAGATATATAGAATGGTATTTGTGGTTTCAGCTAGGGTGAGCCAAAATGAAGAAAGTAGTACTACTGCAGATTTTTACATTAATGAAAATGACAACTGAAATTAGAAGTATTTTATTATTCTTCACTGTGCATAAATAAACCTGAAGGGTAATGTGCATTAATATTGCATACATTTACCTTGGTATTTGGAGGTGATTCCGTTCTCAGATGCAGGTGGGTTTTGGCATTTTTTTTACTTAAAGCTGTTGCACTCAAGAAGAAGAAAAGTAGATGCCTGAAGAGAAACATTTGTCCTTCTTCAAACACATGCCTTCATTGCTACAAACTCTTAAAGAAGGTCTCCAGCAGACTACAATTCTGTCAAGTTAGCAACTGGACCTCTATTCCAAGGTAAATTCTATCATTTGGAACACTTTTTTTTTCCCCCCAAATACTGTACTCACTTTATATTCTGCTTCCCCTTCACCTGTACCCTCTTTCTTTGCTAGCCATGTGTATCCAGATTTGCTCACTTCTTGGCAATACAACAGTCTGTCTCAGCTTATTGTAAAGCTTCTTTTTCCACAGCTTTGTACTAGGTATAAATGAGCCTCTTAAGACACTGTAAACAACTCTTTTCTGTTATGATAAGAATGTATTTTTCCTGTATGCTTTCTGAATAGAAAAAAAAACCCTGAAGCTTCTCCTTACAGAAGACAAAATATCAGGAGCAAATATAAAAATAACTGTATGGTTATTGGTAGGTCATATACTATGGCAGAAGACACTATACAGGTGGCCTCTGCAGAGATTTCTTAAGAAAGGAAGGTACCACCTAACTCCCACTTGCTGCTGAAATTATTAGTAGGTTGAACAGCTGTGTCTCAGAGTTTTCAAATTATTCAGAAATTTTGAAAGAACAATGGCCCACAAAGAGAACATACACATGCAAACTCCATTATGTCAACATTTCAACATCTTTTTGTTTATCTGAGTAGAACAAAAAACTACACCCATTCTTTTTTCTAATTTGGAGAGAAGAGTTGTCTACCTCAAAGGAAAGAAAACCATTTATTTTTTGAATTTATATGGAAAGCGAACTGCACTATGCTCTTATTTTGCTGACTGTTAATTATAATGTATAAATTTGAGCTGAGTCAGAAGCCACCATTTCAGATAAGGTTCCAGTCTTTCCCAAGTCTGGGAATTATTCAATTTTGCTTCTTTCAGTGAATAATGTAAACATTCTTAAGAAACACATTTCATTAGTAAATCAGATTTTTATGATGAAATAATGATCCTAATTTTACAGAGGAGAAAATAAGGAACAGTGTCATTCAGTGTCAATTCTGGAACAGTAATTCTAATTGTCTGAGTATCAAAGAACCTCTTATTACTGAGAAATGAAACTCGACACCTTTAGCTGTTTTGTTTGGATAGACCCCTCAAAATCTAAATACTAATCTAAATAAACCTAATCTATAACACTAAAAAAATTGCCTGTTTTCTGAGGGAAGTGGAATACTGAGTAGTGAGGAAAAGTAGATGCATTATAAAATTTAAAAAAATTACCACGTTTTGACTGTTTCAAGCTCTGCATATTGAAGTTTTGCCTCAAAGAAAAGTTTTAATAGGCAAGGATTTTCTCCAGTTCTAGTGTTTCTAACTAGAATATTTTAAATTTTTCTCCAAGAGTTCTCGAATTTTTCCCAACTGTTCTAACTTCAACATTGCAAGGACGACAATTTCTTGCATTCTTACACAAAAATAAATGCATTTCTTTACTTTAGAAAATACAGAAATACACCTATATTATTCTATGTATTGTCCACTTGTTTAAGAAATGCTGTTTTCTGAATGAGCTTGCCCAGCATTTCAACAGAAATTTTTCTTTACACAGTATACCTGCAAGTGCACAGACTTTTGTTAGTACCAAGTTGATAGGACAAGGGTAATGCCTTTAATGTTTATTCAATGACTGTATGCCAAACAAGCGTTTTTTATTTCAGTGTATTTAAAATGGCTGTTTAGAAAGGACATTCCATAGGTGATAAAAATGAGAGACAGGCCTCTACATAGGATGCTAATACAAGCTACAAAGAATGATTAAAAAACAAACAAACATCCCAAACCTTTTTTCTTAGCAGGGACTTGTACAGCATTGATTTTTCTTAATGAGTTCAACGTCACGAATTGTTGGAAATCCTTCATTCTCAAAAATATAAAACATATGCATGGGCGAAATTATGACTATAAAGAGCTATTTTAGCAGGACATATAGGTTCATTTTAGAAACAAAACTGATGGCCATTTGCTAGCATTTAAAACAGAATGAGAACAAAAACAGGATGAAAAATACTCCTACTCACTCCACATGCTTATTCTTTGTGTCAAAGAGTTTGTGTTTGTTGGCAAAAGTAAGGATTTTCAAAATCATGACAGCTAGACTCAGTTTGTCTTACAAATACTTGTTTATGTCTGGGTTTTTTCAATGAATTTATATTTTCAGAAATAAGTATCAAATTCACACTGCTCAAGGAATGTGAAATTTCAAAGAGGTTTTACCTGCTTACATACCTTGTCCAGAGTACAAAATTGTAACCCATCCATGAACTAAATATTTTGTGCTGATAAAGATAGATATTTGTGCAACTAAAGATAGCTCTAATCAGTCTTCTTCATATTGATATAATTAATTCAAACTAGGATCAATCAAGAAGTGATTCTGCTCAGAAAATTGAGAAAAAGTGACAAGGTAGGGACTTAAGTTTTAAATATGTCCTGAGTTTTCAAGAAAGGAAAAAAAGATAAAAATTGGAAAAACAGCAATAATAATTGTCTCCCTAAATTTAAACAGTCATCTAAGAAAGACAATCAGTTTCGTACCCATCATTATTACTCACAGTATGCAAAACAAAATCTATTATGATTTTTAACTTGGGAAGTGCTTCCATAGGAAATTTGCAGTGATGTGTTACTTACTTTCTCAAGCCCTATGGCCCTGTTTTTGCTACGCATGTGTAGTTTGGACAAGTCAACAGCTGTCTTTAGGAATCAAAGAGAAGCTGCCCCATGTCTTTTCGTGTGGCATGTCTTGTGCGGCATAAGTGCAACAAGAGTTATTCTGCACCTGTCCTTGAATGAGCTTCCAGGAAGTATTCAAGATGAAGTGAAACGAAGCAAAGAAAACACTCATATGCATTCATGGTCTGTTCTGAGGTACAGTGGGATGTAAGGCAAGTGGGAAATCTGCAGTGCTACAGGAACTACAGGCTATTAACCTCTGTGTAGAGCATGGACATGAGACCCAGAGGAATCAGTTCAGAGACATTTTTTTCTGCTCTTCTGAATGGGAATGCCTCCTCTTCCTAAGTTTCATGGTTCTGCATGGCTAGTGAAACAAAAAACATAAAAGCATTTCTTCTTGTCACTAATGTACACAAACATGAACCTGAACATTCCAAAAGAACACAATTACTGAGGAAAAAAAACCCAACCAAACAAAAAAAAAACCCACAGATTTCACGTAGCTATTTTTTCATACTGGTAGTATACTGTAATTATTCTTTTTTTTCAATTAAACTGCCTAAAATAGCTAATAGTAGTATAAACAATAACATAAAGTTGGAATGAACATTCATTGATGTGAAAACATATCAATAGTTTTTCTAAAATAAGTTGCCAGTTAAAATAATGCAGTATTTCCCTTGGCATACTAACTGCTCCTTATGTATCATTATTAGCCTACTTTTCTTTGCTAAAATTTTGCACAATTAGAATACACATTGCAATATAAGATGAAATTAAGACATTACTTTGTAGTTTAAATACAGAAGGATTTGAGTCAAAAGTTTGCAAAAAGTTCCAAAGCTTTTCAAAGTTAAAGGTTGTT
Source organism: Campylorhamphus procurvoides (assembly GCA_013396655.1). Lineage (NCBI taxonomy): Eukaryota > Metazoa > Chordata > Aves > Passeriformes > Dendrocolaptidae > Campylorhamphus > Campylorhamphus procurvoides. The sequence continues at coordinate 137,080 of WBMV01006456.1, forward strand.
TTTGGATCTCGTTTTTGCAGTAGTTTTGTACTCCAGTGCAGTTAATGGAGGCATTCTTGCAGAGTTACACAGGAGCTGGATCAGTCTCTCAGAATGTAATGCAAATGGACAGTGCCATAAATTTCTGTATTACAAGAGCATGTACTGTAGGAAAAAAATTTAACATTGATACTTTTCTGAAAGTGTAATCACATTTCCAGATGGAGAATTCTGTATAAAACTGTTCTATGAAAGCAACTAGAAAATAATGAACAAAAAACGGAAGGTTTCAGACTTGTCTGCTTGCTACAGGAGCTGATTACGCAATTAAAATTTGGAAAAAAAAGTTAGTTTGTATGGTCATTAGATGAATTTATTCTTAATAATAAATACATCAATCACAAAAACTTCAGGTTTTTTAAGATCTTGTAAAAATTCTCACATCCTAGTGAAGATTTTTTCTAGCCAGAGGGAAAAACAATCATAGCACCATATCGAAGATCTGTCCAGAATAAAATGTTTTTGGCTTTTCTGTAGCTAAAAAGCTGTTGAAATCAATTTCAATCACTTTTCAATCAACAAAAACCAGGCCATACCAGTCACTAAAGATAAATTCTACTTGACCACAATTTAAATAACAGTAAGACTAGAGCCCAATTAAATTCTCTCACACGACATTTTTTAGTAAAAAAAATGGAATCATTTGTAAGTATGTGTATAGTGTAGAAATATTAACCAACTGCACATAACTAGGTAGCTATCAATTACATAAGTTGGATCAGATTTTCATCTCGAAATCTGTAATGTTATTTTCCTACCTATTTCGTATGTCGCCAACAGTTGGACAGCTTTTTTGTCTGCAGTCTAGTGTTTATGCGGCAAAAAATGTCAGCAATGTGTATATAACATATAAGTTTTCCTATAGGTGATTGTAGTACAACACTTTCAGTTCTAGGCATGCCACTAAGGAAGCATCATATAGAATTAGCTTTAGTACTTTTGAAAAGAAAAGTACTTTCATAGAGGATATATTAATAAAACAAACAGAATATGTTAAAGAAAACATAACTTCATGAAAATGGGTGGAAAAATCCCTCTCACAGCATCTAAAGCCTTACTTCATGGAAATGGTGAGATGCAAGGAGGCCAGCCATTAAGTTCCCATTTGAATGAACATTGATGCTACATGGAAAAAACACCAAAACATGCTGAGATGCGCCTGTTGGGTTATAAGTACATGCCGATTCATATTAACATTCAACTCAAATATTCTGCATTTTTATTATTTTATGAACTAAGAATTTTTCATTTTTTCATTTTGACTTTTGAAAATTTCACAAAGAATGTTCTATAAATGTCTTCCATCTAAGGTTCATAAAACTGGTTCAGTCTGTAGATGTGTGCCGAGGCAATGAACAGTTAAATTCAGAGAGCACACACATGCTGGGCAAAGGCTAGGCTGTGCTGTGGTCACTGTGGAACACTAAAACCAGATTAAAACTGTCCATTAATCTTTGCATGGAGACAGTAAAAGGGTTCATAAGCTCTCCAAGCTCAGTAATTGCCCACAGAGTTACTGGGCAGAGAGAAACACATAAATTGGTACCATCACAACTTTAAATATATCTCTCATTCTTTAAAGAAGTTAAAAACTTAAGCACTCAGAGTCTGTCAGTCTCTCACATATCCAAAGACTGGGTATAGCACAGATACAATAATGTCAGAACACTGCCACATCTTTTGTGGAGCCCAGTTTTTATGGGCCACTTAAAGTGAAATGGCACCTTGCTCTCGAAGGTCTTTCAGGTTTGTCTTAATAAGAAGATTGATGTCTGAAGGTGTGATTTTGTGAAAAGACAATTATCCTTTGAGAAGAGAAGAAAACCCAATAGCTAATTTAATGAATGATATTGAAGAATAATAACTTAAATTTTGTTACTTTTTCCACTGAAGGTGTTTTGAAATCCAATAAAGGGAAAGAAACTCTCCTGAGTCAGGAATCAGCTAGACTGGGACGGCACCATAAATGAAGATTAACTGGAAGGCAGGGGTAAAGGCAAATTAGCATAAGGGTCCCAACCAACAGTCAGTGACCCTGTGCTGTTTCTGCAGTCAAGGCGGTCTGAGGATGACAGTGGAGAGGGGTGTACACAGGAATCTCTTCCCCTCCAGGTCTCATGTTTTGCCTGAAGCTGAATGTCTCCATAGCTCACACCCACTGCAACTGATTTGGCTGATGCGGGTTGTGGCCAACTAGGCATCTGAGCACTCACGCAAACTCAGGGGCCACAAAACTATGGATGCAGTGGATTTGACACTGCATTAACCCCAAGAGAATGATGACAATATTTGTGTGGCATCATACTGCTGCAGATGCCTCCTGACAACACTGCCTTTGCAGTGGTCTGGCCATGGATTTTGTACAAGTCAGTGGCATTTTTCTACACAGTAAAAGCATAATCCTCTGCAACACCTGCATCTTCACCCTTGGGATGTGGGATGAGATTGGGTGGTGCCCACCTCCATGGGTTTCTCTTCTGTGGAAGGTAAGAAGTGGTGGCTGGGCTTTCCCAGAGATCTAGTGCTCACTCTCTTGCGTGCCATCAGGTGTCTCTCCAAAGTGACAGCCAGATTCAAGAGCTGCCTCAGGCTCCACGTAGCTCTACCCTGGACATCTTGTAACTGAAACCCTCAGTGTTAGCATGTAGTGGGCTACAAGGAATTATTCTGATTGAAACCCTCAGTGCTAGCACACAGTGGGCTACAAAGAACTTATTCCCTCCTAGCCAGTCTCCACACCCAGATCCATGAACCAGATGGTGCCATCAGTGACCAACTGGCTGCCCTGTTGGAGCTCCAGAAAGGGAGTCTCTGCCATGGCTTTGGGATTGCTGTGTCCAAAGCACTGTTCCAGAGCACTGAACTAAGAGCCTGGAACCTGAGACAGGGAGCATTTCCCTCTGCATGAGGGGACACTCAGCTGGCCATGCCTGAAGGACAAGAAGTAACTGCTGAGGTCGGGCTAGCATCTGTCATGCAGGTAAGACATTACACATAATTGAAGATTAGACTTATCTGGCTACTAAAATCCTGTTCCCTTCATCAGATCCTCATTAAAGTGTTTGTGGATCGGGGTAGCCCTGGGTATAGCAGGTTAGTATAACAGCCCATGGGGACATGACCTGCTTCTGCATCCCAGACCCTTTTTGGACTAAGTTTCTGGCAGATGGGATAAAACTGCAGGTGCAGCCATCCTGGTTGTGGGGCCAGAACCAATGGTGTCTGGCTGTGGGGGCGGTCCTTGACAAAGCCATGAGGCCAATCCCCCAGCTACATCTCAGATCTGACAATGTTTTGTCCCAGGACCATCAGCAGGAGGTGGGGGAGAGGCATAAATAGCCCAGAATGATAGTCATACTAATTTGTATGCCAGCAGACACTGAGGAGAAGGACACAAACAGCTGAATTTCCATTTATTTGTGTGGGTGGATTATTCCAGCAAAGTTTCCATGTTTCCACACTGTACTCAGGCAGTGAGAATTTTTTACTTGATTAGATAATATTACAGCATCTGTAGTGGTTGTGAAATCACTTTTGTCCTACATTAAAAACTCAGAAGTCATTGAAAGTGTTGTTAGATTGGTCCTGGATCGTGTTACCACATTTCTGTCAATTAAAAAAAAAAAAAAAGTGAAATTAACAGAACCACTATTTATGTTTACATAATGAATATCCAACTGTTAATAGATAGGCAAAAGTTCAGATGCAAGGAAAAATGAGACACAGCATTAAAATATTTGCTGCCTTCAGGACTGGCATCCCCAGCAAACTCCTTCATTGCTTTGGGAAGCAAACTCTTGCTTATTTGCACAAATGTGTTATCCTAGACAGCACTCTCTTAATATCTTTAGTCACACTAACATTTTAGGGGCACAGTACACCTGAAAGGAGGTACATTGTTCTTCCAGTTCACTGAGTTCCCATTTGGGAAAGAGTCATCAAAGGGGACACATCTCACTGAAAGTTCTTGAGATGTTGAGCCCTAGTCCTTTGTTAGCATCACTGTGAGACCTCAAATACAGAGCAGTTTCTGGCCTCTGCAACAGGAACATTCTGTGCCTTCTTTAATAAACTTGCAATGGATCACTGATAGTCCACTTGCAAATCCGTGCACAAATACTAATTATGTCTGAATTATTCATGATCTTTTAATTAGGTATTTAAAAGTGTTTCTATCACACTAGCTGTAAATATCTTTGCATCATTGTCTCAGCCAGGCTAAAGAAGCTGAAGGAAAAATGGCAATAATTTTTACTATATCTCTGTTACCTTCACCCTCAACCTTGGCACTTCAGTGTCGTGTCTGCATTATGTTAAAAGCAAGCCATTGACTTGAATATAAACCCCTCAAATTTTTGTGTCCTGAAATTTCTTAAATTTCAAACACTGGACCACTTGAAATCTTGCAAGACTCAGAACTTGTATAGCAACTGTCAACATAAGGGAATGATTCTTTGATTTATAACTAGAAATACAGGCTAAAGTTTCAGGATTACCAATTCACTCACTTGAAAAAAAACACTAACTACAGCAGGGAAAGAAAAAGAAGTTCTCAGTGTTTACAGTCATTCCCCAATGACACAATTCTGTGCTAATTACTGTTAACCCCTTCTATGGGCGACCTGGCTTAAAGAAAAGGAGGATTTTTTATTCCTAAAAAGATATGGACTGTGAATTACTCAGTGTCAAGATCATTTTCAAGGAAGAAAAATTATATAAAAAAAAAAAATTTGGGGATTCCAGTTGTTAAATACCTTGTCTCCTCTGTGATAGCTTCTGCAATCATGTAGCAGTTCCTGTGTCTTGAAGGAACTGTGAAGTTATTGCTTTTGAAGTAAGCTAATAACTCATGAAAAAATATGAACTTCAAATTGAGATTTTTGTTAAAAGCTAAATTACCTAGTAGAGTTATACAGTTTGTAGCCAACTCCATTTGAGAGGGCTGGAATGGGTGAGGACTTACCTTCTACTTACCTTCCAACTAGAGGCAAGATAGGCTTGAGAAGAAACTCCTTTTTCATTCAGAAGGCCCAGTCTACCAGGGATCTAAGGGCCTGGATGAGAGATACTAAGCAGATAAGCCCAGGGGAAAACTCTGATGGAAAAAGAAGTCTTCACAATTAGAGTGGCAGAAAAGATATAGAGTTACAGTAGCAATAAATGCAACATAGCTGGTGAATGAAAAATCATTTCAAGCCAAAACACAATTGAATAATTGCTCCAAACCCACAACTGGAATAGAAAAAAAGTCATAAATGCTGGACTGGAACAGGACTTTTTCATTATACCAGAGTGAAAATTTGGTCTTGTGGAAAAGAATAAAGAAAACCTCTATTAATTTCAGCATGGTCTAGGATTTCGTCATTCAGCTATTCTGCGATACCCTTCATTAAGCCACTCCAAAGGTCTTACTCTGCAAATTACAACTATTTCAGAAATAAAAATACCTGTCTTGTTGAGTTGGAATCACCTTATCTCAGACTTATTACTATGTTACCCCTTTCTCTCTCATCCCATGTTACTGCAGTTCTCTAGAGGGAGCAGAGTTGTATACACTTCAGTGGGATTTGTCTGTCATTTTCTGCCTGCTTTGTGTTCCTCCATTTCGTTCACACTTTGCTGATTGCACGTCTGTAAGGATGTTCTCTGTCTCTAGCTAATCCATTCTTCTTTTTCTGTGTTGTTAGACTCACTAAGAATTTAATCATGTGCTTACGTTTCAAATCCCCCAGTCTTTGATGACACTGTTTTTCTTCTGAAAAAAACTCTGCCTCGAAACATACTCCAGTTTACTACATGTTTGCACAATGCATAAAACCAGATTGTGGCTATTTTTCCCCTCATCCCACCTTCCCTTTCCATGCCCTCCACAATGTGGTGCCCTAATTAAAAGGGTTGGTTTATTTACCAATGAAAACTGTTGGGGTTGACGTTAACCGGGAGGTGGGAATTGAATGTAAACAGAACTTCATGAAACATCACAAATATTTTGCTTTTTTAAAAAATTAATAAAATGAAGGGCAGGAGAGGAGAACAAAAATGAAGCTACGGAAAGATAACAAGTTGTCTGAGGTACATCACAGATTGTAAAGGATGAGATACAGAGCTACCAGGAATTCGTGGAGAAAGGTTCAAATGACTTGCTACTTCTGTGTTTTTTCTTTTTTCCAAGTATTCATAGGTAATGTCTAGATGGCTGTTTCCCAAGATACATACTCCACTGTTGGGCAAGGAGGATAGCTAATGCACCCAGACAGACATGGACCAAAACCAGTAATATAACCAGTAGTTGTGAATTCTACTATTTTGGCTATTTGGTTGCCAGGCATACCTAATACATCTAATTTTGAATTTCAACTTCCTTCCTTTATAAAAAGAATTATTTGAAATTGTATTGAATCTTTGCAAGGTTAAGGTAAGTATGGCTCAAGTATCAGCTAGTGAGCGAGTCCTTAGGTGAACAGAGATTGATCCTCAGTTTCATATTTTCTGCATGCACGCTCCTCAGTCAGAAAAAAAAAAAAAATTGAACACTGAAGGTATAACAGAAGGCTGTAAAATTCAAACATGGAGACACTCACATACCAGACTAATCTTAACATAGCTTCTGACAGATCAGTAACTCAAGTGGACTGTAACAGTTTCAATTCCTATTCTTGAACTAGCAGAGCAACTGAACTCCAAAGACTAACTCCTTCATGTTAAGGCAAATATAGTATTGCCTCTTAGATTCATGTCTAAAATCCTTCTCATCTGTCCATCTGGTCTCAAACTTAATGTTGAATCTATATTTAACAAACTCACACCTGAATCACGCTTGTTTCTGAAATGTTTCTTTCAATTGTAGCCTGGCATCCTCTGTTTGATCCAGTTCCTGCTGTGGCTTACCAGCCTACTCTAAGCTTGGTGCTCCAGATTTGTTCCAGCTCTGGTTCCAGCTCTAGTTCCAGACTGCCAGCTGAAAATTTATTCTCTGCTGAAACAGTCACATTTGACTGAAGACTTCTACTTTACCTGTAAAGTTGGTAAAAGCTGTAAATTAATGTGTTGGCTTTGATATCCTTTTTTTTTTTTCCCCCACAGACTACAGACCTGCTTTCATGTAACCATCTAGTTCTATTTCTCTTCTGCAGCACTATTTAAAGAAGATCTAGTGTGTGGTGCTTGCAAGAGCCTGGCAGATACAGTCTTCTCTTGGAGATATAATTTTAAAATGTCCTCAGCTAAGGGAAGTACTCTGTAGGAAACTAGTTAAAGAATATGAAGTAGACTGGAATACCATCAGACTGACCTTACATAGACTATTATAATGAACTAACTAATATAGTGTTAAAGAACACAGTATGTTTATTGTGAAATTATACTTTTTTATGACTCGTGTTTGGTCCCATTATCAGCCCAACACTTGCAAGCATAAAGGTTCATCTTATAACTTCATGTAACATGGCTTAGATGTTCTGTGTGCTTTTGTTGGGTCCAAAACAGACTTCTTTATAAAAGCGCACTGAGATGCATTTTATGGGAACTAAAGGTTCCTCTTGTGCTTTTTTGCTGTTACAGTGATTAAGCTGGTGTTGGACCAGATGAGTGAAAATCAATTCTCCTTGCACTAGTAGGGGTTTAAGGTAATTCATAGCATTTCTTGAAACAGGAATTGTAGTTAAACTTGTCTGAACACTTATTTGCCACACACTCTTGCACTGACAGATTTTTCCACTTGTCTAATTATTCAATTACATCAGTAACATTAATTTCACATTTTGGTTGTAAAATCTTAGCAGTTAATGCTTGCAAGCCACCACTGAGGAATAATTTCAGCCAGGCAGGCTACCAGTGCTAACAATTCTTTTACTAAGGTCCTAAGTTTTCTACTCCCTTCTTGGAGAATATTTATAAAGCTCAAGTATTTTTGCAGTTTTGTATGTGTGTATGTGTTCATGCACATGTACATATGTATGGATGTAGATATGTAGATACATATACATAGCTGCAGATATGTAGGAATGTATATCTTTACATGTATCTTCAAAAGTTTGCTTGATTCTTTCTTGACTGCCCATTTTTAAGTTGTCTTGGATGGAAACCATGAAGTCCTGGGGAAAGACAAGACATGGAAGAAAGCAGTAGGCCTTCGACCAGGATTATATTTTGTAGGAGGGCCTGGTCTTCTCAGTTGAAGTGTCTGCAAATATTTGACTCCACTATAAATCCTTAGAAGAATGGTGGTGACCATTGTAATGCAAAGAGTGATTTAGCCAGGACTTTGAAATCATTGTCTGCAAAGTTTTTTAAAATTATTACAGAATTCAGAAGATTGTGTGGTGTCTATAATGCTAATAAAATACACCGTCTAAATAAAGCTGTTAGAATATGGCCTTAAGGAATTATCAATACTTCCAATTTGTGGATACAGTTTATACAAATGCCACAGAATGTGATTTTCATATTAATTTTGATAAAGAATTACTTGGCAAAATGTTAGAATAAAGTACATGCATGTTGAAAGTCTGTCAGTTATTTCAATATGAACCAATATTAAAGTGTTTGTAGTTGTTAATTTTTCCATGTTAATATATGTATATTTTTAGACTTCTAAAATAACACACAATTTTAATGACTCAATCTTCAGTATTTTTGAAATATTATCACAGAGAAGAATTAAAAAAAAATCCCTCCCTTGCCTGTTTTCTAGCAACTAAATTTATCTGCTGATTCCCTCACTATTTTCCAGATCTACATCCCCATGGAACTGGTTTGGAAATTGTGCAGTTATGATCCAGATGCTCAACTGAGCTGTTTAAGAGGTGGACATTATTTTAATTCCCACATCTCCCTTTACAGGTAAATGACCAGTCCATCTTGTTTTTCATTGGGAATATTTGAGTTACTCTTTCCTGTTATTTCAAGAACAAACACCATCTTGTTTTAGCAGTTTCACTGAGACAAGCAAGAGTCTTGTGGAAAAGTTTTTTGTTTTGTTTTGTGTTGTTGAATTGTGTCTTCCTATAACAAATATTTTTGTGAAATATTGGAGAACTTATTTCTGCATAAGTAATATTTGCATTTGGAGAAGTGGAAATTTCTAGTTCTAAAATAACAGTATAACCAGACAAGTGTTAGTGCTAGTAGCAGTTAACAATAGCCAGAATACCTCTGACTTAATTCTACATACTGTAGCATTTGTGGTTCTGATTTACCATGACCTAAACCATGTTACCTGGAGTTTTAAGTTAGAAACCTGCATAAAGAATGATCAGGATATAATTTTGAACTCCATATATAACAAATGTATTCTATTTTTAAAAGAAGGAATAATGGATTATTCAATAGAAAAAGCCCCAGTGACTGTGAGATAAAGAAGTGAAGGAGTCAAGTGAGAAGGGGAAATAAAGCTAAACCGGTTTAAGTCCTGAGGTCCAAAAAGGACAGTAAAACTTCTGCAACATCTTAGTGTAGAAGAGACTTGGGAAAATGCTTGTCATAAGAAATAATTTATGAGACGAAAAAGGAATATTTGGTCATATGCTAGATGGTATAAGACCTGTTCCTGGAGCAAAATTACATGGAAAAAAGATACCCAGAGTTCCTGGAGCACTAATTCATGCTCAAAGTAGACAACATCCTGGTTTTTAATGGCTGCATGATTTGTGTGCCCCCTAAATGAAATGCTGTAGTGTCCTACTTGGTTCTCAGCATGGCCACTGTATTGTCCTCACAGATCTTTTGAATGGAATCTGTTGTTTAATCCTAATCAGGATTTTGCTGCCACATCTGATAATACATGTGACAAAGAACTCATGTTCTGTTTAGTTAGGTCATACTAATGTCTAAAGTAGTCTTGTTGACTGATGAACAAAACTGCTTACCCTACAAAACTATTGAAATATCCATTTACTTGATGCCAGAGTCATCTACTATTGCTGCTTATCAAAAAATTAAAACCTGGTTGTATGTTTGGGTTGTCTCTTAATTCCAGGAATGTCCAAATATCTCTTTCATTATACAAACTTCTATGAACAGATCTTTCTACTTCATTTTAGTTTTAGAAAGTCTTAAAAACAATGATAAAATATTTTCTTTCTCTTTTCAATCTAAACAAAGAATTTTACTAAAATGATAAAACAGTTAAATTCCTAAAACCAGTCTCTGCTTAATTGCCTCTGTCACCTCCTGCTTCATTCCCTGCTGCTTTTGAGGCTCTAACACACAATTTCTTGCATTTTTTCCTTATTCACCTCTTTTTATTTCTTCCTACAGTATTTTAAACCACATTTTCTGTTTAGAACTCATTGCCATGTGTTAAAACTGTAAATTCATGCTTGAAATGTCAATAACTTTCTTGAAGGGATTAATTTCCATCACAATGCCTTTGGGGTCAGTAATATTACTAACAGAATCACACAGGAACTGTATTTTCTCTGTGGCCTGGGTGGGGCACTAGGTATTCAGCTGTCAGAAAAAGGGAGCAAAAAAGAGAATTGGCTTTCTGGAGTTACCTAGCAGCTTGAGTGTTCATATTTTATGGTGAGTGAAGTGAAATTACTTTATCTTGTCTAATGGGGCATAGTACAGGATCAAATATATCAGGTAGGAAAGCTTGTTTACAAGCACATCAGATTGTATTTGGAGAAAAGTATTGAAAATGCCTACTTCCTGTTGGAAAAAACCACAAAAACCACAAACAACAGACAGAATACCACTCCATCTCTTCCTACTTCCCAATACCTTCTTCACTTAGGAGGGAGAGATCTGTGAGAGTTTTTCTGCCCTGTGGGAAGAAAACAGTGATAGTTTCTCATGTGCTAGTGGAACAGTGAACCAAAAGCTGCATGTAACTCTCCTCTCTGTGCACTAGGAGGCAACAACTCCTTCCCTCAGAAGATGAAAAGCATATCATTTGATTAGGCTTGATACAAAGCCAGGGAGAGGTGGTTAAACTTTGGAAGAAAAATGATAGTTCCTGACACTTAGGGAAAACTACATTCCATATTCTCTTTTCTTCAAGTCCTACCTACCCTCCTTACCTAATTGGTAGAATGGAAAACTTCAGTTTTATGAGACATCCTCCTTACATGATCTTAAGAGGTTCTTTATGAGTCTGCTGATTTTAGGGTTTTCTTTTTTCAAGAAACAGCCATCTCTTATTGGACATGTTTTAGTGGCTCTATTAAGAACATCTTTATGTGATGGTTTTTGTCTCAATAGGCCTAGAGAAACTAGAGCTAAAAATTCAAGCACTGAAAACACACGAAAAATATCTTTCTGTCAGCTGGAAGAGAAGAGGTGGGGATAGGCCATCAAGATGGGCTGCCTTATCAAAGCAAATCCAGGGTTGAGTTAAAAAGAAGGGAAGAGTGACAGGTAAAGCAATAGAAAAATGTGGTTGTCTGGATAGAAAGGGTTACAGCAGAATAACATGAAAACAGGAAGAGAGGAGAGGCTTTGAAAGAAACAATTGAAGACAGCAGAAAAAGTGCTAGGAGAGATGTATTATGTGTGAGGGATTGGCCAGGGTTAGAAATAGCCAAGTGCCAAGAAAACGGCAAAAGTAATGACAGGGTTTTCAGAAAGAAAGGGAGAAAAAACATTAAAATAGGAGAATTTGAAAGAGGGGAAATTTGTGACGGTGATAGAAATTCGGAGCAGGGGTAAGTGTCAGAAATGAGACATGAAAAGAGGAAGGAAGAAAAACCCATACTTTACAGTGGCTTTATACTTCAGTAATTACAGTGGGATGGTACTAATCTGAAGTCCTTTTCATTAGAATGGAATATGTCAATGAAGGACAAATTAAATATCTGATATCTGGAAATCTTGCAAGTGGTGAATTAGAAAGTTAAATATGTCTTGTGCAACCTCTGTGCGTTTTCACTTGTAATACCACACCAATTACACAGATCTTTCTATTCATAAAACACACTTGTGTAAGCATTACCATCATAAATGAGCCATTCTTCAAAGATGACAAAGAATACATTGTACAGGGCTTTATAAAACAATTATAACAGGTGAAAAACTTCTGCATTCCTTTTTCATTATGTCTTAGGCACTTCTAGGAACAAGAAAGGTACTGAGCTGCTTACATTCTTAATCAGTGCCATGGAGTTTTGAGCCTGACAAGCTAGCTGGACCTCAACTAAGCTGAGGGAGAATAAAGTCCTCATTGTTAAGCCATAAGGAAAAACTTGCAGCTGTTATGTGTGTAGGTAAATACATAGAAAATGGTGAAGATTTTATGCACCATGAAAACTGTTAGTTTATGCATTCTGCCATTACTGGTCGCATCAAACTACACATAGTGAGAAGTAGTGCAGATTTCAATTTAGGTAATGTATATGTAATTGGAGTAGAAGGGGGGACCATGACCATGACAATCTATCTCCTGCAGATTAATGTCTGGTGCAGACAGGTATGTCATAAACTATGGCTTAATATGGAGAACCTCTCAGTTTCCCACTCATTTTCACTAATGCATTGTATGTGCTTGTAAGAGATTCACAGTAGATGTAGGGCTATTGCTTTTAAATGTTGCCTCTGACCCAGATAATGTCAAAATGTCTGAATGCAGGCTATGTTCTTTTTAGAAAGAGTACCCCTAATGTAATGCAAATGCACATTGTAGGGAAATTCCAGCTGAGAAAATGAGGCCGTATATTTCTAAAACTATATACATGTCAATAGCCCATTATTCTCAAGTTTTAAATGTAATTGCAGCCCAGCTTGGAATGAATTCCTGAAATAATAAAATACATTGAGTAGCAGTTACTGAGTCTTCCAGTTATTTTATGCTCCCCCTCTGCCCTGCAAAATGAAAAAAAAAAAAAAAAAAGAGAGAAAGGAGAAAAGAGAAAACTGAAGTGAAAAAAGGGGAGGAAAGAATGGAATGAGGAAGGGAGGCAGAAGATAAAAAAGAAAGTCATATCCATTTCTGTAATACACTCTTGGAACACTCTCTGCAAAATTATGCTGGGCTCCTAAAAGACATGACAACATCAACACTTCTGTACAAATGCATCTCAGTCCAATTTTGTATGACAAATTATTTCCAGGCAATTAAGAATATTTATAACTTTTTCTTTGGTTGGAACTTTTTTCTATTTCCAAATTTCTTTTAAGATAATGTTTCCTATAAAGCCTGAACAACTATCATTTTGAAGGAATTCAGTCTTAGCCACGTGACCGGCTCCTTGCAACCAGCTTTTTCTGATAAATTTAACATGTGCATTGTGCAGCCTTTATCTTCAGTATTGGTAGATTTTAAGGCATCACTATTTTAATGGATTTTATCCTCTGCTCCCCTTTCTTGAGCATACTCCAAGAGTTTCTATGGCTAAAAAAAATGGATGAACACTGAGGTGTTGCTGAGCTGCCATGTTTCTTTGCTTTCCTTGCTCTGTTTACTTTCCTCCCAAATTTCTTTTCTTAGCATGAAATCCTATACTTCTCAGTAAGTGAAACATTAATGGTTCAAATGCCTACTTACATTTCTGGGGTGGAGAACATACACATGGAGTTCCTGAAAAAAAGCAATATTTTAGCAACTGCTCAAGAAGCTAAAGTATTATTATGTAGTGAATCCATGGCAGTTCTTTGAAATACAAAATTTGAGTAAATCTTTGTAAATGCCTTCTGAAGACTGAGAAATGCAGATTCGATTTGTCAGCAGAGGTGGTTTTGTGGAATCGAGGAATTGCATTAAGAACCAACTTTCCTTCTCAGTTTCACACAAATGAAGAAGTAGCTGCTGATAGCATTCAGCATGCTTTATTCCACTTTCAATCTTTTTTTCCCTTCAGCTAAGGATATCTGTGGTCTTTCTATCTGACATATAGAGATGTTAATTATTTAAATCTTTCATCTTTCTTTAATTTATGTCATAGTGTAAGCATAAATTTCAGTTTTTATCTGTTTCTCATCAAGCTGCATTTCTGTCATTGTTTGTAAGCCTGGGGATAGACAAAACTGTAAAATTAACTGTGCTTCAGTCTTGGAAAGGAAAAAAAATACAGATAAAAACAGTCTCCTCAGGACTTAGTGCCTCTGGTAGTTGATTAGTTCCTGCAGAAGGGAAAATTAAATTTTGTGGTTGAGACCCCGCATGCTTGGATGGTTTAATAATGCTGTGGCCATCATCCAATGGCTGACAACCAAGAACTGAGGTACTTTCTGTTCTTTACTCCCTCATGAAACACCTGAAAATCCTGGGGCAAATCAAACAGCAAATTAAAGCTCAAAAAACCCCTCACCTGCAAAGCATGTATAAGGAACTCATTTTAATGTTTTCAAGCTGAAATCACTGGGACAGAAGCCTAAAAACCAGTGACAAAGGTATCTTCATAAGTTCTTAAATCACCTTTCTCAATTTGTTTTAGCTCCAAATGTGCTTGCTGTTTTAATCTATTTCTGCTTCCACTGCAGTTAAAGCAAAGTAGCTACTAAAAGCAATCAAGTCACGTGAAGCATTTCAAAAAGCCAAATCAGTGATTGTGACTAAAGATACAAATGAAGGCTGTGGCTTCTCAAAAGTAGTTTGTGTGAGGAATTTCTCATGACACCTAAGCCCAGACTAGCACCAAATGTATTGTCAAGTGCTGCATCTTCATCAACTGGCCATGATGGTGGTTTGCCCAACACATACACTACCTGTACATCAGGCCTGTCTCTGATGATGATTCTGTGGTGACTACGTCTACCAGGGGAAAAATGGCTTAGTTATTCAGCAATGAAGTCAGTTGTAATGACATGGACCCTGTTATTCTGAAGATAAAAAGCAAAAGTATGATGTTGGATTTGGATTATGCTATGTACAGAAAATTCTCAAAACAGAAATGATATGAAATTGTAGGGGGTTTATCCTCTATAAGGTTTTGGCTGCTTTGTTTTTACTTAAAAAACCCCAACCAAACCAAAATCTGCAGGAAATTTGAATGGAAAAAACCAGCCATTTTATGCTTCAGTGCTGAGAAGATGGTGGATATTTTTCTTTCCAGGGCAAACAGCTTTAGATTTACAGTTTTGGCAAGTTCTGGTTGGAATTTTGCTACATTTCCCCTTTAATGCCACATTTGCTGGCGAGAAAAGTGACATTTTCTTTTGGATCAGATATATTGTCAGAACAATCTTGACGAAACAGCTGTCAGCTTTGTTCTGGTTCAGACTGAGGGTTCAGGCACAAAGAAAGCAATTTTTTGTTGTTGTTGTGATACTACATTCACTGTAGTAGTATCAGAAAGTTGCAGTACAAGTGCTGACTTCAGAACTATACCCTGGTGCAGTTTCTTTCTAGTGTTTTGCTTGAGTAGGAATGGGTGAAAGAGGGGAATGAGACCATGTACTTTAGTGTGGTTTTTCTAGTCAGATCTCAGTTATGGCCATTTAAATTGTTTCCCATCTTTACATTCTTTATATTAAAAGTGCTTGGGAAAAAAACACTGCACAATCACATTGTTCTGTTTCTTGGTCTGCCTTAGCCATCACATCTGCCAATTTTGCATGCAGTGGTCAACACTGGAAAATTTGATAAAGACAGAGGATACTGTGTCTTCATCCACTTTTATGTCTGGAGAATAAGAAATTGCAAATAATTTCCCTCTCAATACTAACAGGCTGCCCCGTGAACAAGTTTGCCCAGCTAAGTGAAGTCCGAGAATACCTTTGCTATGCTATGTCTGTCTAACCAGCTTCTAACTAACCTGCAAACAGACATAAAGCAAAGCTGAGAAAACTGTGCTTGTGGGACAACAGAAAAAGATTATGGTACTGTGATGTTTGTATTGGTGAATTTACAATATAGACTTGCAGAAGGCATTTGGGGGTTTGTAAAGTTATTTGAAGGCATTTCTACACCATACAATTGGATAGCCCTGCACTAGGAAGTAACTGAACCTGAAATCAGATTTTACCTTCCAAAGCCTCTCTCCTTTTTATTCTTGGAGAGTTGAATGCCCAGACTGTTCCTCAGTAGGTCCCTAGGTTAAAATGCTTAAAATCCCAGTTTGGAGATGAACTCTGAAGTTTAATCCTATTTATTATTTCTTTCAATACCTATTTATCTTACTCTTTCCTTGTGGCAAGCTCTTTGCTTCAGCAAATATCCTCACAATTGCTGCTTTATACACAGAAGTAAGGCCATCCTGTTTTGCAGGTGGTGAGTCAAGAATGGGACACTATCAGTGTTGTTCTCAAGGTTGTAAAAGAGACGCAGAGCACAGATTTAAATGTCTGCCCTGAATTAAAGTCAACAACTTAATTTGATGTTCCAGCTTTTCTAGACCGGTCAAACTATCTTGTATGGTGACTTCTGCACTCAAGAGTCTGGTACAATGGTGAAAAACAAAGGACTCTCACAGGAAAGCAGAAGGCATCAGCTCCTAGGGAATTCAATGTGTAAAACCATGTTTCCTCCCCATGTACATCTGGACCAAAGTACACAATTTGAAAACCACACAACTTTTCCCTGTCCCCTTTTTTATCGTGTTAAAGTGGTGGGAGTTTTAGTGTGCTTCCTTTGTTGGTTTCACCACTAGTTTCTATAAACAAGTAGTAAGATTTCAATATTCTGTTCTGACATGTTTTGCTCATTTTAGACAATATTGGTGAATCTTTACACAGCCTTCTCTTTCTTTAGTTTTTACCTTGAGTAGCAGAAACTGCCACTCAGAATGGCTGATGTTATACACTCTCAAGGGCATTTGCTAGTGTAGTCATTCCTCGAACTCTCAGACCTATTGGTAATGCTATTTTCACAAGGGTGATTTGCATTCAGTCTAGATTGAAGTCCAGTACGTGCCCACAACATAAAATACGCTTGTTATGAATGAATTATATGCAGAGCCTCTTAAGAATTCACCCAACATAATTAGATACACCCTGGTTCATCTAAATGTTATCCAAGGGCTAAATATCTGAAGCTTTAATTGAAAAAGCTCATTAACTTTAAATACAGCTAAGGTTATTGAAAAAAATCTCAGTGGAAATAGTAGATTTTCCATGAAGACAAAAAATAAAAGCATTTGAGTCTGAAGCTATTAATCATGAAGTTGACTTGCATATTTGTGCTAAATTTGAAGTAAGTCTGAGAGCTTAATTAAAAAAAAAAAGAAAAGGAAACTTGTGCATGCATGCTAACTAAATTTTGCTATTTTTTTGCATGTTCAATGGATTTCAAGTACTTAAGGAGCCCAGAATAAGAAGAACTGCTGGATGTAGGAGCACAGTAGGCAGATATAAAGTCAACTTGAAACAAACTGATGATTGCATATGATATTTGTCCACAATATATTAAAACAATAACTATTCCTATGGAACATCACATTAGCAAATAAACCACCATCAGAAGAACATTCAAAATACGTATATATGAAATTTGTTATCATACCCAGCAGAGCTTTGTACCTGAAGGTAAACAAGACTCAGTAAAATAAGTAGTCTAGTTTGCAATGGTGCAAGCTGAGAATGCGCTTATGACAGAGATTGCATCAGCAGTGAGCCTTCACTTGGTACAGAGGGGAGGGAAGAATACCAGTTGAAGGTGAGATAGTATTGACAAACTTGCATAATATTTACATGGGCTACAGAATGATCTGGATTAGAAGATTCTAATCATTTGAATTTCAGAAATATTGATTGATAAAAAAAGCACACTGGTTAGTTCAGAAGAATTTGTTGCAAAGTTGATATTGATGCACTCAACAAGGAGCAGAGTGTGTTCCTTTTGAAATACAAGCAGAAATACAGTTTTCAAAGCTTCTTCTCTCATGAATTAAAGCAGAAATGACAATCAATTGGTGCTGTTATAGAACTGAGTGTGAACATGGCATCAAGGCAGATTCAACACTAAGCTCTTTTTTTGTTACTTTTCAGGCACACATCAATTATTCTGGAGAAAAAAAACCACAAAAAGTAAAGAATTAAAGTTAACAATATTAGTAAAATGTAAATGTGCATTAAAGTGTCTCATAAATCTGGATGGGTATTTCACAGGATTTTTAAAGACCTTCTTAATATCTAAGAAGCATTCTTCTAACAAACTTTTACATGTCAAATCCCTGAACTTTGACAGGGCTCAAAATTCATCTAAAAATTACTTTGTCTTAACCTGAGTGATCAAGAGTCATTACTTTCAAATTATTTCTGTGAGAAAGAGTTACTGTAGAATCACAGTTCAAAGCACAATTGTCCTTTCTAAAAGAAACAGCCTTTGCCATTAAAATAAAAATTATAAAATCTGAAGCCAACCACCCTTCTCCATTCTTTTCTCAAAGACTTATCTATTAAAAATACATTTTGGAGATAAATATGTATGTAGTAGATCATTGTAAGGCCCTGTAAATCATTAATTAGTAAAAATGAAATAAAGATAATTTTCAGAAGTTTCAGTTTTAAAAATCATACAAATATAGTGAATTCATAAAGATTAATAGTACTAGAACAGCGTCCTTAATTTTCTGAATTTTTATGTAGTATTAATATCACAGAAGAAAGATTAATAGACATATTTTGACTTTTGCTAAACTCCATTTTCAGACTTCCTGAATGAAAAGAGAAAGGATCTCTTCAAAAAAGGTTTTAATATAAACTAATAAAATTATAGACATTTACAAAGTATTACTTAAACAAGAATTAATGTGATATTTGTTCTTCAGGTAAGTAAACCACTCTCATGATTTTTAGAGATAGAGAAGAGGGACTTATTTGCTCTAAAGCCTTCAATTCTACTGCATCCTTTCATGCTACTAATTTTCACACATTCAAATTCTCAAGAAAATATTGTACCCGTATAAGTATAGTCATACACAATCCATGGCTTCTAAATAATGTTTTTCTTTTCCTGATAGTCACAAGGCTTGAAAGTTAAGTTTTAAGGCTGCTAAAAATCTACTAAATGGATTCAATGGCTGCTGTTTAGTAGATATTTAGTAGACATTTATTAATTAGTAGATATCCTAAGAATGTGTAACTGATGCTGTATTTAAACCTGTCACACAAAAACCAAGGTCAACATTTATGATTGTAAAAGCATACAGTTAGCCTCTACAAATTGTTTTGAGCTTGTAGAGAATTAATGTATTTCACCACAAATTTTAGATGCTTATAACATCTTAAATCAGGCTGTTACTTTACTGCCCAAACAACTTAATTAGTGCATATTTAGAAACCTCCAAACTGGGGGGGCGGGGGGGGAGGAATGAGCTGCTCTTTTTTTGTAATAATGAGGGAAGAACGAGCAAATTTATAAAAGGGATTGCCAAATCTAATCTGTGGTTCAGAGTGATCCCTTTTAACCTCCTTCCTAGCAGATTTTTTGTTAATTATTCATTAAATCAGTCTGTTTCATGAAAATATATGAAAAAAAGACTAATACAGGTATCTTCCGTTGTTTTTGATGAAGTCTCTAGTTATATCTAATCTTCATACACCCTATTATTTGGTTGGAATGTGACAAAAAAAATGAACATAAAGTCTATTTCACAGTTAATAAATCTGGCTTATATCTTTCTCTTTTTGGGAAGCAAATCATGTATTTTTCAATTTGGCATTCTTGATGTAGGCCAGTCTAAAACTTCTTCCTCTTTAAAATGCAGGAAAACAAATCAGGTACCAAAAATTTGTTTTAATGACTCTTTTCCATTCCAAAGTGGATTTTGATCTCTTTTCTCATGAAAAAGGTTTAAATTTTGTTGGTTGGTTTTGCTTCTTTTTTTCCCCCCCACTTTGGAATGCCCAATTGTCAAACTGAAAACGTACCTATTAACCTTCGACAGAACTAAATATTGGATTCAGGACCAAATGCTTGCAGAAGTGCTGATCTTAAACATGAACCATGGGAACTGGTTTATCAAAACACTACAGAGGTAGCTTTAGAAAATGTGCAATTTACAATTAAGCAGCACACTTTTACTGTCATGTTCAGTTTGCAAAAAGTTTATGAGGAAAACCCCCAAATGTAATGACTAATTCAAGAATGGTTTTATCCATATGTAGTCAAAGTGAGACAGTATTTGACTTAAGAATGGAAAGTTACTAATACATAGAGTTCCCTGAAGATATTACTTTCAAGTAAACATCGAGCCTTCTTCCCACTTGAAGAATGGTTTATTTCTTTTTCAGTTAATACTCAGATTGCAAAGGAACTAGGTGTGATATTTATATGCCTCAAGGTAAAAGTATTAATACACCTAAACAGTTCTGCTGAAAGGTTAAGTCTTACCTAATCAAACCAGAAATCACAACCCCTGCACTATATGCTGGAGTCTTTTAAGACACACAGAATGTCCAGAAAAGACTTCCTTTAGAAAAAGACATTTTCTGGACACTTTGTAATTAGCATTAAAACGTTCATGCTTTTTTTTTTTTTTTAGACAAATGCTAATATAAAAAATGCTTAAAGAGTTGCATGAAAAGGATTTTTCTGCACAATCCTGAAGTTACCCTGGGTTGGATTTTTTGTTTGTTTGGGTTTCTTTAGTGTTTTATCAGATTTAATGCACATGCTTCAATCAACAGATATCCTCTTGAACCCTGAAACTATTTGGAGGCAGGATTGGAATAGCAAAAATCCATTAGGAATAATTTTTTCCTAATGTTAAAGTGAGCTTTGAGAAAATGCAACTGAACAAAAAAGGTGATGTATGCTGATGGTCTCAGGTATGGTTTATACTCTGAACTTTTTGCAATTTTTATACTGGCAAGCCTGTCACTTGGTACTGTTAAGCAGGTTGCTCAAATAATGAGTGATAAAGCAGTATTACATTTTTTCATGTGAGATTATCTTGCAAGTGTTAAACAGAAATGAAACCTGTTTCAGATTAGATGTGCCTGTCAGACAGTCTGAACCCCGTCCCTTGTCAAAGAAACAGGATGTGAATTTTACAAAGCAAATTGTAGAGGGTTGTTACTACGGGTTCGTTGACTTTCCATACTGCCTTTTTGGTTTAAGTGTTCCTGGTCTGAAGACATTAATAGGTAACAAGAAAAAACTGGTCTCTAGACCTGGATTAAAGTTCCACCAGGATTAAACACCAGGAACATCATTATTAGTCAAGAAGACTTAAATAAGACATCCTAAACAGTCCTCATTAAATTATTTTAAAAACTCGAGTTTGCTCTGAAAAACGATACAGTGAAAACTGTCCCTGTCACATTTTTAAATTACTTCTATTTTCAGTCTGAAGCCACCTACACTTTTATTGTTAACTTTCAGGTAAGATTTTATTTTTTAATGTGTATTAATTTTTATGTGTAGTAATTTTTAATGTGATTTTCAACACAACTGAAAAATAGTCTCTGTCTGTGAAAGAGAAACCAAAATGCAAGCAGGGTTTCTTTCTGACTGATTTCATTAGTTTTTCTGTATTAAATTAAAATCTGTGACTGTAGACACTTCACAGTTGTTTTGATAATGCATGAATCATGAACGAAACCAGCTTATTGTCCTTGGGCTGGATCAATTTCTGTGAAATAAAGAAGAAAAAAGGTCTATTTATGTTCAAAAAACAAAGCATACATAACTCAGTGAAAACACGATGCAGTTCTGTTGGATACACACAATTTCTACAACTATTCTTCTGAACATAAACACAATTTAGCATGTAATTTATGGGGCAAACTCCACTGTGTAATCACTGAAACAAACAAAAAAAACCACAAAATACAACACTCTTGCTAAATTTGTTGAGTCAAATTCTGCTTCAATAGACATGTACAATGGGAGCTGTTTCACCATCTGTGAAGACCAGAGATAGCCTTTCATATGCAGCTGTTGACAATCTAAACCAGGTGATGATTTCTTCTTCAGTGTTTACCTCTTCAAAACAAATCCCTTTTTTTTCCCTTTTTCTGAAACACAGGGGATACCAACACTAACAAATACGAGAAGGAAGAAGTAGAAGGAAAGAACATAATATTGATAAAGGGAAGAAGTGCTATTATTCAGAGGTGTAAAGTGAGTGACTTTTGAAGCAGCCAGGAAACCATGGAGGCTAATTAGTTACATTTTGCTTCCTGTTGTTGTTGAGAAAGTAGCAGAGAATATTTGGTGTCAAGCTATAGCAGCTAATGCAATTTTGGTCATGACTACCTTGGACTTTATTCATTTCCATGGATGAAGACAGAAACAAAACTAGCAGAGATACTTCCTTCACCTTGATGTACAGCAGTGTTTTAAAAATTAATACTGTTAGTGGTTGCCTATAATCTGTCTTTTATTGCTTTGAAAAAGCTCTTGGAGATCCTAAGTACTGGCTTCCTTGAGTTCCTTAACTTTTGTTAGGGTCATATCTTTTACACAGTTAAAAATAGATGTCTGGCAGGAGACAGAGAAAACAAACAGGCTTGGCATGTGTAGTCAGATAGCTCTGACTTACAGTATGAACGTAGAGAATTGAAAAGTTATACCCTGGGACAATATTGGTCTGGTCTCTTAGGATACTTGGTCCTGAAACTGAAGATGTCTCTTTAGCAGAATTCATGTTTTAGAAATAAGTGATGGTCCTTAGCTATTGGTTTCACAATCCTGACTGCTTGAAGATCTGTGATCATTCGAAAAATCACCCCTGCTATGGGCAAGGGCATTGGCCCAATTAGTCTCCTGTGTATACTGCAGTAATGGAATATCCCAGTGCTAACAGCTATGCCTAAAGTAGCTCATGCAACTTGTTCCTGCTTGACCTTAGCTGTTACAGGTGCATCTTGTGTTTAGAATCCTCAATCCAGTGCAAAGAAGTCCAGCAGCACACAGGATCCACTTTTCTGAAGTACCTTATAATACTTCTACTTTATTTTCAAACTACACCTTTTTTGAAATGCTCTTTCATTTTAAGTCTTCCTCTAGTTAAACAGGAATAAATATTGTCATTGTTCATCCCAGGATTTATGTGAGATTTTAAACTAAAAATATTAGAAAATCCTTTAGACAGACAAGGCAGAAGTTTTCATTCTCTCCACCAATTCATCACAAAGCTATAAATTAATTAGCTGAATGTGACTAAACTTACCAACTCATCAGTAAACTTACAAACTCATCAATAAACAAAAAACTTTATGAAATAATAAAATATGGTCTTTGGTTTAGTCAAATTTTTAACTAAGACTCTGAAGACGGGATAAAAATCCCATCTCGTGCCACATATGTCAGTGGATCTGAGGCATGTCAATTAGTTTATAGATCTTTTTGTTTAAACCAAGATAACACTTCCCTGCCTCAAGTGCATGTGGTGAGGATAACCTGACTAATCATTACTACCCTTTTAAATATTGGAAATCAGTCAGTCCTGTGAAACAAAATGAACCAAACAAACGCACAAGTGCATAAACAGGCCTAAAAATATTTCTAAATTTCTACTTACATAATCAGCTATATTTTCATAAATTCTTTGTCTATACATAACTTTATTTCCATACCTTTGACACTGATTCACTACAGCTTCCTCTTTAAATCAGGGAAGTGGTCTCAGCACCAGGCCTGTCTGGGATTCTAGGACTTTGTACTGCTTCCTATTTAATGTGTCTGTCCTAATTTTTCAGATGTGCTTCTGTGTACTTTCCTCTGTACAGTTTGTAAATTATACTCAAAACCACCTCATTTTATGCAGTGCATATGTAAGGGCATGGTAGACATAATAGTGTAAGGCAGAAAAATTGCAAAGACTACAAGGACATCTAGATACAGCAATTGCAATCCTTAGAAGTAGGATCTTGCAGTTGCTGCCATCACAGAGAAGTATCAAACCACTTGAATGAAGTCTGGGAATTACTAATGGCTCAGGGGTAGATTTCACAGTTACCTTTATCCACCTCACAGTACTTGTATGTGTTCCTCTCAATTCATAGATGTGACTTGTGACTGCTGAAGATTTTACTGAAATACATACTCCCATTTCAAAATGTGCATATAACTTTCAGACATGGACAATTCACTGGTGTGAGTGTGTTTCAGTCACACTGAGAACACTTGTCTATTTATTATCCAGCTGGGAAAAAAAAAAAAAAAGGCATCAATATTTGATGACTGCATATTGAGTTTGCAATATTGAGTTTGCAGAAGCATATTCTCCTTAATAAATATATGTTTATAGCCACTAGATGTGATCAATGTATATTTGTAGGCAATGGCACTGATTTAGAAAATAAAGAAAAACCTAAAAAATCTCATACATAGTGCCTCTAATTCCCCTGAAATAGCAGCATGAATGTACACTGGAAAAACCTGCAAGATCACTCTGATGATCTGATTCATATTTTGTAACAGTACAAATCAGATGTTACTCTGAGTATACCAACAATTGAATAGTTCAAAAATAAACAAAATAAACAGACAAAAAATAAAACCAAAAACCACTCTACCACCTCTCTGTTTCTTCTGCTTTAGCTTTTGATTAAATGGAATTTTGAAAAAAACCCAAAAAACATGAAAACCCCCACAAAACAAACAATCAAACAAACAAACATAAAACACTTTTCTACTAATTTTTCATTTTTAAATTTGAGGCAATTGCTTCTGTTGAAAAGTGCTGGTTTCTTATGCAAATGTGTGGTGGTTTATTACAGATTTTTAGGGCATAAGAAAATGAGAAGGGGAAAAAAAGAGAGAGCAAACATGTTTGGACCACCTCTAACAATGGAGTTATGTCAGCCAAACAGAGAATGAGGATTCATGTTTTCTTCAAACTGGAAAGCATGACCATATATAACATTGCTGTGCAAATGGCAGGTATGTTATTTTAGAAAACAGTCCCTGAAAAAACATTCTTCATCATTATGATTTCTAGACGTTTAGAAGTTCTTGTTAGTAAATGTCTTATGAATACTGAGAAAAGAGGTGATATAGCTCCCTATTGAAGAGTAATGCCTTTATCTTTTCTGATTGTGCTGGGATGGTGTTACTTCTGTTACTTAACCTCTGATCACTCCAGGATTGGAAGCAATCAGTTACTATGAGTTTGGCAGCTGCAGGATCCATATGTGTAGCCCTTAGAATGAATCTCTCTGTCAGTGACAGCTGGCTACTGCTTTCCCTTTTCTGTTTTTCTCAGCAGGTGTGATGTGATTGTGCTTTACATCACACCATTATTCATTTTCACACCATTTTTTTTTTAAAGATGGGGAACTGACTCACTGTGGCATGTTTTTGATGTTGAAGAGGAAAAACTTATACACAGAAGTCCTGTTTCTCTAGCCTGTGTTTCTTCACCTTTTTTTGACCTCACAGGATTTAACCTTGATTTAGACAGACTGAGGAGAATAAGGCTCATAATGCATGATAGTCCTACCAGCATAGACCAAATTCAGCCCTCCACTGTTTTTTGAATAGTGAAGAAGGCTCCACTCAACTTTCAAGGAAACTAACCTGGACAGTAGCTAGGACTGAGAAGGAAATTCTTCTAACTTCTGAGACAGTTTGCTACCAGACTTTAAATCTGAGTGAAATTAATTAAACTAACACTGAAAAAAAACCCAGTTGATTCAGTTACCCTGGGGAATATAGATGGGGATGAAAGGTAATAACCTTTGTAAAATAAAGGCATAGTGATTCTAAATTTCTATCCAGAAAAATGACTGAGTAAGAAGTGACGTGTAGACCAGAGCCTGAGAGAGCAGTCCACCCTGCTTATTATTCATGTGGCACTAGGCATTGACTAGTCCAGATAAGCTAACCATGGTTAATCCAGAGCTGACTGTACACATATTTATTGTGTAGTCCTGTGTCCAGGCTTGTGCCCTTCTTAGATTGTGATCAGTTCAACCACATGCGAAACCAGAATGAATTGGACTTAATTCTCCTGTGTTGTCTGATTTAAATCAAGATTTAACTGAAATTTATTAGGGAAAGAGAAAATCTCATCAGGCATTTTCTGTTAATAGCAGGGCATGCTATGAATTTCTACACTCTTCACTAACTGGTACTATTATATATGCAATTGAATTAGCATGATTGTTGCCTGCATTTGATATTGGAATGTGCATTAGTCATCTCTGTCCCAACTGTTTCATCTAAAAAGTGGATAGAAAGGGGGAAAATAAATGCATGGATTTTATTTGTAAACATGTTATCCAAGACATAATTGGATTACTTTCAATCCATTATTCTGATGGCCAGTTTTGATTCATATAGAAGTAATTCTTCCATGCACCTTTTTAATTAGTCTAAGGAAGGAATATTCTCCTTTCCCCTCTATATGGCAATTGTCTCAAATTGGTGACTGACAGTGACTCAAATGCATGTGGATATATGATCAGGACATGTCTGCCTGAATGTAACCAACCCAAATTCATCCTTTATTCATGGCTCACAGAAATTAATCTTGAAATACTGTTTTTCTTCACATCCTGCAACATAGTGTGTTGATAAAGGAGCATATGTCACTATCTTTGACAGAGAAAAATTAATACCTCTCTCATGTCCCTTCAGATTTCTTGGGAAATAGTTTTCACTCTGCATGGTAAATCTAGAACATGCTTGTCTTCATTCCTGACTTCCTTTTACTTTATTTATCTTATGTCTTTTTGCTAGAGTCAAGTCCATGGATTCCCAACTCTACCAACATTGGATCCATATCTTGATAAAGATTCTGAGCATCCTGCTTTGCAGGAAAGTCCATTTGCAACTACTGTAGATCTAAAGTTCAAGAAAAATTGCTTAAACAATGTTTTAACATGTAGATCTCTTCAACTGAGTTACATTCCAGTAGGAAGACCTGAGACATAGAATCAAATGGACAATCAAAAAACTCTTTTTTCATCCCCAGTTCTAGTTGTTCTCATTTTACTGTCCTGGACTAGCAGAGAAGAGGTAGATTTCTGATTTTTAAATTCTGTACAATGTGATGAAGAACTGTTGGCTTTTCACTTTTTATGAAAATGAAATTCGTGGAAGAACCTAACAAGGATTTTTCCACTGGAACTGCTGTCAGAATAACACAAATAGAAGTTACACAGTGTTGGCAACACTGTATGCTTTGAATGTACAAGACGTAAAATGCAAAAAAAAAAAAGGAAAAAAAAGGAAAAAAAAAAAGGAGTGCTTGTAGGGGTGAAGGTAGAAAGTATTAAGTACTCTAAGAGTACTCACTTTTTACCCAACATAAATCCTTTTCTATCTTTAGCTATTTTAATAGAGTGGAGAAGAAAGAAATGACTCATTTACTCTTTTCTTGTTCAACCACTTATTGTCCCAATATAAA
Source organism: Campylorhamphus procurvoides (assembly GCA_013396655.1). NCBI lineage: Eukaryota > Metazoa > Chordata > Aves > Passeriformes > Dendrocolaptidae > Campylorhamphus > Campylorhamphus procurvoides. The sequence goes on from WBMV01006456.1 coordinate 164,298, forward strand.
TTACCAGTGATCTTTGTTTTCTCTTTCACTTAGTTTTGTCTTTCTTATTTGAAGAACCACAAAATCTATTCTCCTGTTTTTGGATAGAATTTAAAAGATGTAATATAAAAGATCATTTTTTTCAGGTTAGTATATTATCTGCACCAATTTAAGACTGTGAATTCTGCTAAGACAGAAAGCTATAGAAAATAGCTTTACCCTTCCACTCACCAGTTCCTAATTCAGCTCTGATACTCTAGAAGACTTGAAGATGATTAGGGTAGCAGTGAACAAAACTACAGTTTGATGCCTTCATCAGCTTATTCTCAGAGGCCCATGAATAACAAGTTGGGGTTTTCTTTCTGTTCTGAACAGTATGAGATTAATTTTCCTTGTCATTTTATTACTCTTTTTTTTTGTTTGCTTGTTTGTTTTGTTTTTTTGTGTGTTTTTTGTTTGTTTGTTTGTTTGTCTGATTTTGTTTCCCCACAAAATTACTTCTGGAGCAAAAGAGAAACTCCTATTTCTTTCACTCTGAACAGGGTCATACTCTGAGTGTGGAGAGAGGTATGTTAGTAATAAGAGAGGGAAATAGGGTCACCTGAGGCAGTGAGAGACAGTTCAGAGTTGATTCAAACTGAAAACTGTAGTGATGATTTTTGCAAAAATTGGGTGATGAGAGTTGTGCAATGTTAAGTCTGAACTGTGCTTGGTTGAAAAATACTGAGATGCTTAGGTCAGAGTTTCAAGGTACAGTGCTTCTAAACATATATAATAAGAGAATACTTATGCCTTGCCTTTTCTCCCTGCTTAACAAAGCTTTTGAGCCTTATTGCATGATGACACATAAAATTTCCTAAAATCTACCTGTATTTCTCGTATCTTTTGTAAGTTAATTCAAGAAAATGTATATTTTTAATGCATATGGTTGTAATTGTTTCGCAAAATGGTTTCCATCTAGAAACAATTGGCAGGGAATGGAGGAAAAAACAGAACACTGAAGGCTCCAAGATCATTCCCGAAGGACAATATTTTCAACAATAAGAAGATTAATATGGGAAAATGAAAGGTACACATGACAGTCACAGCCTTTTTAAGCTCTGTTATCAGTTGTTCTAGAGTCTAAATTATTTTGGAAATTCATTTTAATTATGCAAGCATGAGAATATTTGACAGCTTTAAATGAGTGGTAGGTGTATGTTAGATTCTTGGCAAACAGAGCTGCAACTCTTGGGTGGTGTCAGGGAGCAAGGTAGGAACACAGTCCTGAAAAGACCTCCGCACCACAAAAATTGCAATTGAAGCCCATTTCCCTAAGCATTTTTTATGTCTCTATACTGTCTTTTCCTAAACACATAATTTTCAAAGGCTGCACAGTCTGTTACATAGGCTGCCTAGGTCAAAGTGCTTTGCTCAGAAGAGTTTGCATGCTCTGCTGTCTCTGACACAAATTGTGGTAATTCTCTTTCTTGTGTTACAAGACTTTTTCTTTATTCTTAATAGGACAATAACTCTATTTCCTTCTCTTTTTGTTTGATCATGTTACAAATAACCCACTCCCACAAATGAAAGTAGTCAAAGAGAAATGGCATAGTGTATTTACCCAAATACTTGTGGACTGCACTGTCTCTCATTATTGAAAAAATTTTCATTACAAGAGGACTCTAGTTCTGTTTTATTGCAAGAGGCAGACTGGGAGTGTTGGCTAGCCTCTCTGCTCATTTTCTAAATGCAGTTTGGCTTAGAACATAACATGCACAGACAGTAGGCATCAAAACCAGACACACAAAAAGAGCCCAATCTCAGCACAGATAAGTTTAAAATAATAATAATATAATAAAAAGAGTAAATAACATTTTGCAGACATCTAACATAGAGTAGTTTACTCTGGCATGAACCTTGGTCAAATGATGAAATTATGTTTGGCACTTCACTCAGTGACAATGGCTGTACTGTAACCTGTGTGGTTTATACATTTGCTTTACTAGGGGCAAAGAACTTAAGACAGACAATGCAAAAGCAATAAATGAGTAGATTTAAGTTTCCTGTAATATAAATACACATACATATAGCTACAGATGTTATTCCTTGGTAAGTGGTTCTGCATAATTATGCTTTGAGCTTCATAATATTTTAATGAGCTTTTGATATGAAGTAATGAAATGGAACAATGTGAAGTTCTCAGGGTAAAAAAAGTTTCAGAAGAGGAGACAGTTTGTAGTTATTTTCTTTTGGGGAGGGCTACCTTTGGAGAAAAACACAGTGAAAAATCTCAGGATTGAAATAATGTCCAAGTTTAGTAAAGCCAAATAAACTAATACATTCGTAGTCTGCATAAAGATTTGAGTTAATTATTTCTTTAATAATTTGTTGCCTCATTCATGTTAGAGGAAAGTTAGGAAAGAAAAGGTATTCCATATAATTCAAGTTGAGTTTGGTTTTTAATATTGGGGAACTCATAAGCAGCACCATGACAATAGTGTTGTTAATAATCTGTGCTAATTAAAGTCTAAAATAAATAATAAACCACTTAACATTTATTTTTAATGACATTTAAGCATTGTTATATACAGATTAAAAATATTTGGGGATGTATGGCAAGGCAGTCAGTTTGAATTATTTTCCCCTAAAAAATCCTTCAACACAAAATCCAAACCAAATTTGACTAAGAAGAACTGAAGAAAAAAGTGGTGAAATTTAATCACTCTGTTAATTTACATAATTTTAATTCTAAAGATCTGTAAGGAAGATCTATATTCTCCCCTGGATTTGTCATGCGAGCAGTTACCAAGACAAATACAAAAAAAACCCCAAAAGTTCCTTCTTCCCACCCAAAGCAATTTAATTCACTTGAATTTTATTTCAGCATACTTCCCATTATGAACTGTTTTCACAGATCTCTCTGTACCTCTATACCCTGTAAATGTTCACATTTTTAAGAACAGGAAATCTGTCCTTTGTTTGTACCTGCTCTCAGTGGATTTATAGTATTCTTGCTCTTCATTTCACTGGAGGCCCTTTTTTCTGTCAAGGGATGGAATGAGAAGCAGATAGCAGAAGAGTGGTCAAAACATCTGCCTGAAGTCAGTCTTTGCCCATCCTTCACTATCTGTCGGCTACAAAGGAAGAGACCTCAGTCATCCTCCTTGGGTGTCTGTTGGGAGGAATATGAGGGGCCAATGTCCTTTATCTACTGCAGCTGCTGGAAGTGTTCATGGTGCCTGAATGATGAAATCCAAGTGGATTATTGTAATGCAAGATTGTGATCAAGATGATTTTGGTTGAGCTGGTTGAATCTTCAGTTTACCTTCAGACAACCCATGTTGCTCCTACCAGCTTTCTCCCCATGACTTTGCACTCAGGCAGAGGATAGCAGCGCTGACTGTGCAGAGATCATCTCGAGAAGTCCTTCCTATCTCTTATTTCGTGAAATTGTGATTGGCTCGATTGGTGTGCAAAACTGTAATAATTTTGATTTATACATTTTCAAACCTCACAGAGGGAAACAAGGAATGGTAAACTGGTGTAATTTGACTCTTGAAGTCTGTATTTCTACAGACAAAAGTGCAATATGTGGGATTTCTTCTCCTCAGTAAGACACTTGCAAATTCACTTAGATGCATAACAGAAAAGGGAGAGATTTCTTTTGCTGGAAGCTCTCTGACATACCCATGTGCCATCAGGAGATCCAGATGTTCCAATGTCCATGGGTACAACTTATTCCAAATCTGAAGTAGGGAGTAATGGCCTGTCCTCTGCATCCCACAGGGAAGCACCTGAAAGGAAAATCAGCACTGCCATCATAAAAGAGATGCAAAAAAGACCCTGGGATGTTTGCCATTTCCATAGGCAGAATCTTACATCACAGACATAGAATTTGACGAACAGGTTTTAATTGTTCATAAATCCCAGCCTATAGGTACAGGAGTATATATATCCTAAACAACAAGGACAAGACTTGATTCACATGGAAGCCAAGGCTTGTCTGTACATTTCATTCAAATTACTAATGGAAGAAGAGCGGGTAGGTGAAGTGACTTGTAATGGAAGGTGTAGCAAAGAAGTAGAGATGTTGGAAAGAATAAAGACTGATAGACTAGAAGGGTTTTCAAACTGTGTTTCTGTTCATCACTATTTTCTTTATCCACTACCATCTTGAATAAACACATGATTTATTTCTGTTGAAATTCTGAGCTTGAAATTCTGAAAACCAAACTTAATGAAATATTTCCAGTCTAAATATCTATAAATCCATAGAATGATACATGGTTTCCAGAATCTGGGAGAAATTAATTTTGGGATCTACCACTTGGAACATTTTCATTCTGCATGTTAAACTGCTACTTAATTTAAAAATAGAGGTGCACTAAATACTTCTGTGGGGAAGCTGACTTGAATTTGCAGTCTGTTTACAATATTCTCTGACTTTTGATCAAAGAATTAAAAAAGTCAACTTCCTCAGTACATCTAGCTCTTCTTTTATTTTGCAGTTGCTATTGGTGATAAATTTCAGGTCTGAGTCATATTCTACCATATTTCTTCTCTGAAGGCCTTTACAATGAACACAGCAATATCAATGACCTACATGGACAAATGCATGACAGAAAAGAGTGGTCAGCAGAGGAAAACATAAAAGCTGCAGAGGGGAGGGGATGAGGTTTCTTCTGAAGATAAGATCTTCACTGCTCTTTGCTAGCCCAGCTCAGGGAGTTGTGGATGCTTAAGGATGTAGTTCTTCACTAAGCAGTGGAAATTGCCGCGTTCCGGGAGGAAGGAAAGAAAGGAGACGATCCCAGCCGATGGTGGGATGAGGCTAGAACTAATTTATTCATGGGAGCATGGGACTTATATAGGGTCAGGGAGGAGCTTGGAAAGTGGGAGGAGTTTGGGGGCGGATCACGGCAAGAGGGGAAGGGCTTACAGGGAAGGAGGGGAATACAGATGGGGCGTGACCAGCCTCACATGATGACACTGGGGTTGTATCACCAGCCAGCCAATGGGAAATAGGGAATATACAGCCAATGGGAAGACGGTAACCGGGTAACCGCAGCCAATCAGAATACAGCATACAAGTTCAAAGGGATAAAACATGAATTTGTGAGTTCTGAGGTAATTGTCCGTTTCTGGTATTGATAAACTGTTCATCGTGTTTGTTCTGGTAGCCTTTCAGAGAGTGTTCTCCGACAGGAAATAACGGAAAATGTTCTGCCATGTTTTGTGATGGTGCCATGCGTTTTTAGTATTAACAAACTATTGGTCAGGATAAGGTGGATTATTAACGCTAAGCAATATTCTGCAGACGATTATTTTTTTACTCACAAAATTAAGCATTTTTGCTGTCAATGCTTCACAGGCAATAAAAAATATGAAAGAAGGTAAAAGGTGATTCAGGAAAGATGATGATATGTGAGCGTGTTAGTGTTGTTCTGCAGAATACTTGGTATGAAAGTGGAATTTACATTTTTCCCTGTCACTACTTCTCTCTAATTTAAAATGTTAGACACATAATCATACATCAAATTAAGCTTACTTTTTTTCTAAAATAAACTGTCATGTAAAAAAGTCTACATACATAAAAATCACACATACTTTATTTATTTATTTTTAACCTGGACCGTTTAAGGCTCTGTTTTTTTTTTTTTTTTGTCTTCTGTTTCTGGTTTTCACTGAATGCAATATAGTGAATTCCACTCATAACCGTCAGGAGATGAAGATGCTGTATGCATGTTTTTCATTTGGTTTTGTTATAATTTTTTTCATTTTTTTGCATTTTAAAACTGCCAACTTTGGGAAACTGCAAGGTGTATATATAGTAATAATGGAGAGTATTTCAAAATTATGACAATGAAATTTGCACACTGTTTTCCACACCTTCTTCAAGGTAAAAAAGTTTGGAAATTAATGGAAAATGGGAGTGAGTTGTCAGAACTGAAGCAGAGAAAAGTACTGAAATCACCATGACAGTTAATATCAACTCTTGAACTGTATGCACTGAAAAAGAGGCTAGATAATCACTTAATTTAAAGCTTCCCATTTTTTCAAAATTTTGTTAAGCTTAACAGAAAGATGGAAGACTTATAAAGCTCCTCTGTTGGAAACTTTTGCAAAAACTGGTTTGAAACATTTAGGTTAACCTTAATAGAAGTGGCTTAGATTTATTGCATCAGGATTGAATTTACTGTACTGAGGTTTTGTATTTATCTTCAGGCTTTTATGCATTTTTAAGAACAATGCAAGTTTTAAAACTGGTAGAATACTGCTCTCTTTCTCTCATTCTGTCTCAGGAAGTATATGTAGAATAATTCATGGTACAAGCATATATTTGAGGAAGTTGCATTGTGTGATGGAATCAACTAACACAGCTACAAAATGCACATAGTTATTGAACTCATCTTCAGCTTACCACAGTGTTAGAAGTACAAACCCATGGAGGGAGTGGGAAAGAATTTTTGGCTTTTTTTTACAAGGTAGAGTAGTACAGTTAAACTATTACTCAGATTACACCTTATCAGTAGATTTTTTGCCACATATATTAATATATGTTTCCCAGATTCCTAAAGAGGATAGAAAACTCTATTGAGGATCCAGAAAATAGGTATTTCTCTTTTTAAAATGTTCTCCTTTGAAGACTGGTGAATCAGTCCCTAGTGAACATTAAGCTTGTTGCTATTGTGGATGACTAGTACAAATTCATGGCATCATGCAAGTTATCATGTAAATGGTGGACTCATCCCTTCTCCTTACTGTTATTTTCCTTCTGAAATCCAAACTCTCTCTCTTCTTCTTCTAATTATAATAATAATTATTATTATCATCATCATCATCATTAGTAATACAGAAGTAATGAAAAAGACAGAGTCAGTTTGAAGGTATAAGACAGTGTGCATGGGCCTGATGATCCCACTGTTCAATGGTACAACAACTTCTCTATAGCACATAACATTACTTAATACATCAATCATGAGAGAATCATTGACTTCCAAAGCAAAACACCTCTTGCCAGGCCTTACCTTAAATTTAGACATCACAGTCCACTGGGAAAATTATAGATTTTTTTGTCTTCTCTAGAGCATACTCTGTCTGTTACAATGTTTTCTAAACAATGGTAATTTCTCTGAGGCTCTACATTAGGACCGAGGTGTTAAGAGCAGCAAGCAATGCTTTTCAAGGTAGATACCATGTCATTTCATGTTTATAGTCCTATGTCTGTTATATCTTCTTAATCAGAGTGTAGTACACATATTAAGTGATCATAGAATCACAGAATAGCTCGGGCTGAAAGAGGTATTAAAGTTCCAAATACTCCTGTCATGAGTAGAGGTACCACCAAGCAGGTCAGGCTCCTCAGGGCTCCATTCAACATGGCCTGGAGCACTTCCAGGTATGGGATAGCCACAACTTCACTGGCAAACCAGTTCCAGGGCCTCACTACACTCTGAGTAAAAAATTTCTTCCTGATAACTAATCTAAATGTCTCCTCTTTAGTTTAAAACTGTTTCTCAGAGTCACATCGTTATCACTCCATGTAAGAAGTTGCTCTCCCTCTTTTTATAAGCCCTCTTTAGGGTACTGGAATGTCACAATTAGGTCATCCCTGTGCATTCTCTTCTCAGTGCTGATCAGTCCTAACTCTCTGCCTGTCTTCATATGAGAGCTGCTCTAGCCCTCTGACCATCTTCATGGCCCTCTTCTGAGCCTGCTGTAACAGGTGCTGAGCATTTGAGACCCAGATACAGAACAAAAGGTGGGGTTTCATGAGAGTTGAGTAGAGAAGGGGAATTACCCTTGACCTACTGATCATGTACAAAGAGTAAAATATTATGGAAACTTGAACTCATGGTTGAGGAAGAAAGAAAGAAGATTCCACTTCCCTCACCCCCTATGATGTATGGAACAGTTAGGGTCTAATACAAAGAGATGGATTACCCATAACCACATTTCTTTTCATCCTACTCTTGGGGGACCAAGAATTTACGGTAGCCTTTTCAAAGACATTAAAACTCCACCTGACCATTTACTAAAAGCAATTAAGAGAAAATTAGAGACTTGTTTTCCATCCACTGAACAATCAATTTTTGTTTTGCAAATAAGTGAGGAGCTACAACATTTCCCATGAGTCACCATTCTCCATTGGGCAGCATTTATTAATACAGTAGTAATTATCTTCCTGAGACAGTATGGATTAAAACAATGCAACTAGAAAATTCAACACCAGAAAAAGAAATTTGGTACTGTTGATTGCTCAGTGACAGAGGCATAAAAAACATTGTATCCATAGCTAATAAAGGGAGAATTTTACAGAAATCTTCTTATACTTCTTATGCAGAGTATTATAAACCCAGTAGCCATTTAATCCTTGGGGTGGTGTTTTTTCAAAAGGTGTTTTATAAAGGTGCGTAGTGCCCGCTAATACATGTCCCCGTATTGTGGTAGATATCTAAGTGATAAAAGCATTCTTTCACATGAATGATGTTTCTAATCCTTTTTTTGCAATTTTACAGATGTTATCTCTTAGGCAGCCTATCTTACCGAGGAAAACTGTGAGTATGTTGTGCTTGCAAACTGGTACAAAAAAATCCTGAGTTTTGGGGCAAATAGCTAATTTCCACCAGAGTGAAGGGTCTATCAGTGGTATTAGACCAGTGGTTATTTTCCCTACTAATATGTGTGTGTTCATCTGAAACAGAATATATTACATTTTTAGTGTGTTGTGCAGAAAGGGCAAATGAATCTCCTGCAGTCTCCGACTCATAGGCAAATTTGCTGCAGCTTAAATTAAAAAAAAATGCACTAGTTTTCTGGTTAGAAATTAGAAAAAACATTGTTATCTACACATGAAAAATTGTACCTGGTTTCAGCTTGGGGAAAGGTCAAGACGTGACTACCTGATTACAGAAAACAAGAGGAAGGCAAACAAGAAAACAAAATGAGAGCATTTGAGATGCAAAAATAAATAATAGTTATTATCTCTCTTGACCCATCCTTCTGTCTTTCTTTGAGAAGTCACAAGACTCTATAACTTCTTGTGTTCCAGTGACAGGACCCAAAAGAATGCCATGAAGCTGTGAGGGAGTAGGCTTAGGTCAGATATTAGGAAAAGGTTCTTCACCCAGAGGCAGGGGACTGGACACTGCAACAGGGTCCCCAGGAAAGTGGTCACAGCACCAAGGCTGACAGAGTTCAAGCTTTGGACAGTGCTCGCAGGCACATGGTGGGATTCCTGGGGTGGTTCTGTGCAGGGCCAGGAGTCGGACTTTGATGATCTTTTTAGGTCCCTTCCAATTTAGAATATACTGTGATTCTTTCTGAATATCAAGATGTGCCTATAAATATGCTAATAGCAGAAAGGAATCAGTCTTGGTCACTGATACCCAGAATTTGTTTTTTTAAGTCATCTCAGACACTGATTCCCTTCTTTCATGGGAACATTGGCAAAAATGGGACCACTGCCTCAGGCTATAGAATATATCAATGTAGTGCATTTTTCAGCCTTCAGCAGTGGCTGCAGCGAGCAACAGGCCAGTCTCTGGTGATTGTAGAGTAATAATATTTTAATCAGAGATGCTGAAGACATGCCTTCTCAATGGTGACATTTGACAGAACGTCAAAATCTCTGTTCCCATATACAAAATGGGTCAGTGAGGCATTTGAATAAGCAAAGAATTAAACACTCACTTTGCAGTATACTGCTAAGTGAGGGTTGTTCCTTTAGCAGTACTTACCTTTCTTCTTGAATACTTCCAGCCACTTTGAAAACTCAGTGTGTGTTTCACTATTGAGGTTCACAGCTACACAGTGACTCAGACATCAGAATTCCCATTAAATGCTTCAGTAACTGATTGTCAGGGACAGACATAGAAGAGAGTTCTTGTACCTTCTCTTTATATCCACCTCCGTCCTTAACACAGGGTGATTGTGGTTAACCTGTAAGACAGATTGTAAAGAAAGCAATTATACAAGAGCATATTCCTTTGGCAAATTGCAAAGGAAGGTATATAACTACAAGGTGGTAAAGAGGCACTGCTTAAATCTTGGCAGAGCACTGAGCGAATTGGAAATGGTTAACCATAAAGACTTCTTGCTTCAAAGTAGTTACAGGAATATCACTTTACCCTCCAGAGCTTGTATTATGGAAATAATTATGTGATATTAAAGTAGCACTAGTAATTAAAAAAAAAAACTTGGCCAAACTGCATCATAGTATATTCAAAAAAAAAAAAATGAGCTGTGTACATCACTACCAATTTCATCCCAGTGGCACTGCTTAGCATAGTTAGTATTAAGATTTGGAGGTATTTTGCATAAACAGGATGACAGCTCAACACAATCAGGGGTATTTTTATTGCCAATTTATGTGACGTTAAATTCATGGGTCTTAAAGCAACACTAAAGCAATTTAGAGTCCAATTCAGAAAAGTCTTGGCTCCAGAATGTTCTAATATTGAAAACCTCATCTTAGGCTTCTCTTCAACTCATTGCTTTGCTACAGACAATCACTTTCAGTTTAAGTATATTGTCTCCCTGAGAACCATAGCATTTCTCTAGGAGAGCTGTCTCAAGTATGTGGTACTTGAACCTCTTCAATGGGACTAGTGATGCAAGTCCAGTTGAATAGCATGCTACAAGATTAACAACACTAATTCATAATGCTAATAATTAATTGAAAGTGTTCATCCAGGGCTTTCAGCACACAAAATATATCTACCAAAGTCATCAGCATGGATAGGTTTGTGTTCCTGCCGTCACAACCCAACAAATGAATATTACATAGAAATGAAAGCTCCAAAGTTCTGAATTTTCTGATTTCCATAAAAGGACTAGTTGTGCACTTATCTACCAGCAAATGTATTATATTGTTAGGTTTTCTTTCGCCAATATAAGGGAAGAATTATTCAGAAGTCTTGGTTTCATACATCTATTGTGTCTGCTGGTGAGGAGGCACCATGCTGCACCACCAGGAGAGTGGCAGGCACTTTGTTTTTAGAGCTGTGTTGTGCCTTCCTGGGTCTCATGTACTTTTTGGTTAGTGGGGTAAGTAAAGGGACATCAGTTGTGAAGGCAGCTGTTTTGCCCATCCTCTGTGCTACAGGAAATGTGCTGCAGGATTTTTTTTTTTCCTTGCAATAGGATGTGAGTGGAAAAGAGTAAAGAAAAGATTTGGATGATCAAAGAGAGAGGAAGATTATACAATTAGCACTGATGTTCATTCCCATTTTTTCTTTTTTTTTTTTTCCCGCTCCGTGTTTGAACATACTCTGTAGCTGTCAAATTGTTCATGAGTCATTTCATTCTGGTAATTTATATATTTGAAAATTATATTGGTAGTTTATAGAAATTATTTATTTTTCAGTTATTGCTTTATTTATGTACCTAATGGATTGATTGATGAGCCAGCATCCTTCAGGCAGCAGAGGCCTCACTTTTGTTCTTTCCAAAAGAAATTAATTGCTAACAGACAGGAGTTTCACAAACACATTAAGTCAGATCTTCCTTATTGCTCTGTATTTTTAATAAGTTCCTGTTGGCGCACATGTATTGTCTGCCACTGTCTATCTGCCTATTACCTGTCTATCTGTTGAAACAGAGTCACACACCAGATAGTTGTGAGCTGCAGCAGACTCTGTACAAATAAAATACGGTAAAGGACTGTGGAATGCAACCAGTGTTTGCCAGTGGCCTGGTTACTCACAGGATGCTGCTTTCTCAGACAGCACTTTCCCAAAAGTAGCAGCACTTACATAAGAACGGGAATATTATAATGCTATCTGGTATTGCCTATTTTAAATGAGAAATGTGTAGGCACAGTGGACTACAGCATGACTTACTGAAATGGAGACTTCACATGCTTCATGTGACTATCTATCTAACTCATCTTTATTTTGAGCTGCATAGCCCCTTCTAAAAGAGGCAGCAGTCACTGGGAATAGGAGGAGTAATGCAATAGGAGCAGGTGCTTGCATTCAGTATCACATGGTCTTTCTCACCTCCTCCACCCCTCCCATAATACCCTTCACTACCATCCTCTTTTTATTGTTTTGGGGTTTTTTGCTTTGTGGGGTTTTTGTTTGGTTGGTTTGGTTTTGATCTGTTTTTGGGTTTTTTTGATTTTTTTTTAACATTGTCTTACTTCCTCTGTTACCTTGTGGTAGATCACAATATATTTGCAAAGGGGAAAGGCTTTGTAAATCCTGACTGGAACTGTACAGTTACGAATACTGAAGGTGGCCCCATTTCTCCCTTTGCTCCCCAGGCAGGTAGTGCCAGCTAGCTGAACACCTCTGGAGGTCTGCCACTTGCACCAGGAAGCACTAAAGCCTTATGAAGGGTTGTGGGTGAAAATCAGAGCAAATGAACTGAGGCATGGGGTTTGGGTCAGAATCTCCTGCTTTCCCTCAGAAAAGCTTGGGATTTTTTTGCTGATGTTGCTGTTGTTGGATCTTTCAAGTGTTTTACAGTAAATAAGCAAGTCTCAGAATCTTGTACAAAACACGTCATAGGCCATTTCGTACAAGGGATATAATTGGGAATGTAGATTACAGCAACAGAAAAGGATACTGAGAAACAAGAAAGAATTCCTAGATCCATATAGAGAGTGTTTGATCATACTTCCCTTGATTAGACATAATGGAAGAACATAAAGCAGCACAGCTGATGGTGTGCACCAAAGTGCATGTTATTTGATTCAGTTCAGATTCTAACCAGCTGGTCCCCTGAAAATCAGGGAGAGCAGTTTGGTGCTCACAAGTCAAAAACTGCTGCTTCTCATCAAACTCCCTCTGTATTTAGTTTGGCACCTTGCTGTACAGACAGGTATCATATTAGTATGGAACTGAATATACTAAAAATGAGGTAATGTTCCTATGGAAGTATCTGTGCTGACAGATGTATTCGTACAAATACTTATAATATCATTATGCAGCTGCTCAAATGGTTGTTGTTTTTTTTTTAACTAATTGTACTTGAGAATCTCAGTTTCCATCAGAAATACTCAATCCTTGCCTTATGGCTCAAAGAATAATTAGAATGTGAGTAGAGCAGGGGCCTGAGTCTGTAGTTAGCCTTAAATATAGACCTAAGATGGTTTGAACTTTTGTTGTTGTCACTATTATTTTAGTTCAGAACACTACTGGTGGATCTTTAATTGTTGATTTTAGTTAGAGACTTACTGATAGTTTAATAGAGCTACAAAATATGTGGTTAACTGTGCTACTGGCATTAAGAAGGGGATACTTGCTGGCTAATGCAATTGCATCTAGCACCAAAATCCCACATAAAGAATTATCAACATCTTGAACTGAAATACTGGTGAATGAATTCTGTTGTTGATATTTAGAAATTGAATGCAGCTCCAAAGCCTTCCTGAGAACAAAGAGTCCTACAATTTCCCTAGTGGCTTCTTCTACCATACCAGTACATGGAATGTTTAAAACCAACTGTAGAGATACATAGGCTGCAAAGAGAAACACATTAATAGAAATGAGCACTTAAAAAGTAATAATGTGTGACAGCAGCTATTTCACTGATAGTACAGTACCCTGCAAGAAAGGTTCTGAGGATGAAACAGCAACAGACAGGATATTCTCCTTCATAGTATTACAGAGTTCTTGCCAAATAATTCACATTCAGTATACAAATATATGACGAAAGGCCTCTGAGTAGTCTCATGTTCATGTATAAGGGTTCTGAAGCCTTCAAAGAGCATCAGAGAGTTTTCTTTCAAATTGCCACTGATGCCTAAGGGTTTCTTTGATTTTTGATTTTTTAATTTTATAGATGTTAGAAATATTGTAGATCTAATGTACTAGTNGTTTTTTTTCCACACTCCTTAAGGCAACACCTCCCTCACCAGAGTTGAATAAGCACAACACTCACACAGAATAGTATCAAAACAAAGATCCAGGTATTACTCATGAAAAAACTTATGAGGCAAAATGTAATATGTCATAAATAATAATATTTGTAATTTTGTATATAAGATTTGTCTTTTGGCAGATGAAAAAAATAAACTAGAATACTTCAAATATTAATTTGAAGGTTTGAAGACCCATAAATTGCTATTTGATATTAGTGCTGTACCTGGTGTATTTAATAGGCCAATTTAACTGATTTTTGAAGGATTACATGGTAATCACATTGTATTGAATGATGACTTAGTCTGGATTGTGAATGACAGAGAATAAGAAAACCTATGGAAGGTCCTTATGACAATAACAGAAATCTCTGAATTTTAAAAAGTCTAAAAATTGATTTAGCAGTCATTACACTTAGTAAGCATACACTAAAAAAAAGATAATTGCCAATTCAAATTTAATAAAATCATCAATTGCAATACTCCATGCATAGGATAGAATGCATCTACACCACTTTTGAGTTCAGTTAAATTCTCTTTCCACCTGTTGAAAGTCAACAGTCCCTCATAGGACCTGATAGAAAATTACTTCATCTGGAGTTAGACAGGCATTTACAATAACCATTTTAAAATCATTAAGATTTAACTAATCAGTTGCCTGGTCAGTATGTCATCAGAAAAAAAGAAATGCAGGACAGCATTGGAAGGAATTCTGCTCCATCTTACAACTCCATTGCAAGATACCCTGAAATCCTCTATCTTGCTGCACAGCCCACTGCACCATCCTTAACCCCCCTGCTTTGTCCCAGGCTATCAACCACATCAAGGAATACTACTTCAGGAATTTCCACAGGTGCTTACAGCTTTCTTCTTCAGTGTTTATGACAGCTGTGTGAGGCATTATGCAATTAGGCCCCAGATCAGCTTTTCCTGCAGCAGAGACAGTCAGCTGTATTTGCATATGGATCAGCAAATGAGGCCAAGAAAACCCATGCTCAGACTCAAAAAAAGAAGGGGGGAAAGAAAAATTAAAAAAAAGACCTTACTTGTAACATCATTGACTTTTCTTTGAGTACAACAGCCACATGAGTAATGTAATATATAAACTATAGTTAATTCCATAACTTCCTTTCCCCCCAAAACAGTATGAAAATATATTCATGTTCCACATATGGAAATTATAGAAATGCATAGCTGAATTTACAGCTGCACTTTCAGAAAGAACACCTTTAAACACCATCTTGGCAAACAGTGTGCACACTGTGGAACTCAAAATACATGGGAATTCAGACCTGTCCCCAGTGTCATGAGAGACAGGTGTCAGAGGAAGCATTGACTATTGAATCACCACTGACTCCGACGTCACCACTGTCATAGCATCCAGCCAATACCAGCGGAATTTAACAGACTGAACTACACTGAGTCATGGTGGTCCTGTGGTGTGACACAGTCAGCCAGATATATAGGCTGCAAACAGCATAGACTAAGTTAATGAATCAGCACTGCATTAGATGATATAATCACCAGTTACATCCTTTTTCAAAGATGAATGTTGTCAGATATAAATTGAAATATCAACTTACTGGTATGGGAATTAATATATTTCCATTGCTTTGGGTTGGAAGTAAGGTCATAAAGTGGCCAGTTGAGCCTCTAAGCATGTGCAATAGTTCCAGATGCTAGAGCAGAGTCAGCTGTGCTAATTATTCATGCTGTTAATAGAAGTTTGTTCCTCTTTCCAACCAAACTACCTCCTGAGTACTTATTAAACACTGGAATCAATGCTGAACCTGTTTATGGGCAACAGTAAGATCAAAGTGATGAAATTGTTAAAGAAAAGATTCAGGAGTGAAAAGGGGGCATTTTGGTGAATGACAACCAGAGACTCTTCTGGTAGCTTACAAATTTGGCAAAGCAGTAGTGGGTCTTCCTCCTAAGAAGGCCAATTAAAAACTCTTGCTGTACTGTAAACATAACTTTTCATATAACAGTGTCACACATTGTCCAAAGTACTCCCTTAATACAAAATACCAATATGATTTTTCCCAGGAGATCAGCTCCGCTTTTGCAATGCAAATATTTTGAAGTGTACTAAACACATTCTAGCACCTCAGTATAGGGACTAAACTATTTGCATGCAAAATCACCCAAAGTAGGCAGACTGGCAGAAGCTTATGTTTCTGCCATATGTGCTGAAGAATTTGAGCCAGGAAACTAATGGTATCTAGATACTATTTACAATTCAAATTTGATTTTACATTATTATTCAAAAGAGAAAAAAATTAAAAGCTTTCATTGAAATTAATGCTAAGTATGATGTTAAGTTTAGCCCAATGTTTTCTGATTACAATTTCCCAGTTAAAAACTTGACCTAGAAAATGCAGAGAATTTTCTCATTGCAATTGTGTCTTTTTTTCCTCTCAGTGCTTCTACATTTTAGATACTTCTTTTTAAATCTGCAACCTGTATTACTCACATGTCTTTTAAACATTAGTATCTCACATTATCTCCCACGTATTGTATGTAGGAGGTTGTCACTTAACTCTGCAGTAGGATGGAGTATAAAAACCACCTTTTTTTTTTCTTTTTTTTTTTTTCTGGGTAGGGATTCAGGGCCTACCAAAACTTTTGCTTGCATCACAATTCAGTTTGAAGAAACTGTGGATTTTGGATGAGCTGCTGTGTTTTTTCTTTCCCAAAATGGAAAAACAATTAGGCCTACTGCAGTTCTCAGTGAAATATGAGAATGTGGAAAAAGCACTACTATGGTGCTTCAAAAGTTCATACAAACACCACTTTCCAGAAACAACTCTTAGAATGATTTTCCCTGCCTTTCCAGCTATGTTTATACTCTTGCTACACCTTTGTCTACAGTACCCATTGACACTCCAACCCTTGATTGCATGAGTGCCACCTGCTGAGGAAGCCTGGGTTGATGCAACTGCAGCGTGCTGCCTGGCCTACCCACTAGAAGTGGCAGGGACAATTTGAATGAAGCCAGCTTTGTGCCTCTGTGTAAGTGCAAAATTATAAGTAGTAGCTATGATTTATTTGGCTTCAGGTACCATCACCTGAGGAGGTGGGTGTTTAAAAACCTGTTTCCCTTGCCTCAGTTCTAGGTGAAATCTCTGTAAGACTCTTTAGAAATTTCTATATCTTACCTTTGAAAAACTTCTAGTGGGAAGAAATACCTCAACTTTTTGTCTCTATTACACTTACAGGAAATCTAAGGACCTTAAAGTGGTAAGATTGATCAAACCAAAATTTAAGAAATGTGCCTTCAAAATAAGTTTCAACTCTACATGAAAAGCAATATCCAGACAAAACTATCCAATTTATTTCGTCTGAATTTCTGTCCATATTTTACCTTAAATGCTTCTAATAGAGTGATAAGCAGATCTGCAGAGTGACTGAAAAAGGGGAGCTATTAGTGCAAGGCATTTCTCCCTCTTTGGAGCAGCAGAGATGTCACGAAAACACCTCACCCTGCTCACTGAATGTCAATTTAGTGGAGTTTTCCCAGTGGAAACCCAGACAAAACAGAATAAGTTTTGTATGTCTCCTTCTAACTGATGCCTAAAAACAAATCTAACATTCACTTGACTCATGAAAGACAAGAAATACAAGGAGCTAATGCTTGCATTAGTGCTAGCATCCAAAGTTAGTAGATACTCTTCCCAAACAGAAAAGTAAACAAGAACACTAATGTTTGTTCTTTTTTTTCTCTGCAGATGAAATCTAAACAAAAAGAGAAAATTCTTGCCTGATACAAAATTGACATACCTTCTGTGGCCCCTTGGGTACGCTGAACTGAACAAAGAAAAATTTTATTATTATTATTTCTGCTTTTCAAGATAAAACTGGTCAAGTTTGATCTGACCACAATCACACCACCAAAGTATGGCCATATGTTTATCCAGTGTTTACTAATATAACTCAAAAATGCTTATCCCCATTCCTCTTTTCCTTTAAAATGTTTTCACTGTGTCACGTATTCAAACCAACAAAACCAAATTTTTAGGTTCAATTCTGTCTTCCTACAAATCATCACGTTTGATTTGTTTTCTGTCTCAGAAAAGCTGAACAAACAACTCGGTGCCTGAACCCTTTCTTAAGAATATTTT
The DNA here is from genome assembly GCA_013396655.1 of Campylorhamphus procurvoides. Taxonomy (NCBI): domain Eukaryota; kingdom Metazoa; phylum Chordata; class Aves; order Passeriformes; family Dendrocolaptidae; genus Campylorhamphus; species Campylorhamphus procurvoides. Next base: position 182,250 of record WBMV01006456.1, read on the forward strand.
GCTGTAAAAGCATCTCTGCTGTACTGACTTTCCAAAAACATGCCACAAAAGTACTCGAAATTTGTTTTTGTGTAAAAAGTTAGTTTCCCCTTTTATATTAATACCAGTGCAGTTTAAACAGTAGTTTGATTTCAAACATTGAATTAATTAAGTGGCAAAATGCAGACGAGTCAAACCTCTACCGAAAGGCATGCAAACATCTCCCTCTGCTGCCGGCGGGGCGGAGGAGCGGCTAGGGACCCTGAAGGGATAACCTGGGGTTCATCCCAGGGTGCGCTGAACGCAGCTGGCACATGGGCTGTGCGCTCTCACTGAGGGGCCAGCCCATTAAGTGCAAGCACTTCCCTTTCTCATCTTTCATATGAGTCTTTTTGCTAGAACAGTGCATTGCCTGAACACCCTGTGCACATGGTAATGCACTCTGACGTGTTGCTCTCTCTGCCGAAACAAAACAAACTTGCAATCATTTACTAGAAAGTACATACTTGCACAGTGCAGATCCGAAAGGTGTCTTTCACCAGGTTTTCCCTCCTCAGCTGCACAGAAAATCGAATCTCCATTGAAAAGTCTCTGACAAATTTTTAGAAGCCTGTTTGGCATCTTTAAATGAGAGAATGGAAATATAAAGTCAACTTTTGCATGCACAGTCAGAGGATAAGTGTCCTTGAAAATTAGGAACAGGGTCCATTTTTGTCTGGTTTTTGAACAAATGTGTGAGTAAGATGTGCAAGCTCTCTGCCACACAGACGTTTCCCTCTAGGACAATCTGTGACAGCAGTCAGTGCTCCAGGGAGGTGGTGGCTGTGGGGTCATAGTTTCTCCTTACTACCAAAAAGAATGACCTTCAGTGCAAGTGAATCCAGCTTTCTCATACAAAGGTTTCTGTGTCATTGCAGGAGTGCAAGAGGACCTCCAGAAGGACTCCCAGCTATGCCATTTTACCTCTTTTGCGTATGGGATGAGGCTCAACTTAGTTTTCAAAAGGTGTGACTGCTATTGGAATCATAGCCTTTTGTTTCTACCTCTGTGATTAATTTTTCTTTCTTTATCTGAATCCATGCAAACCTGTCAAGTGCATCACCCATCTCTGCTTAGAATTGCTATCGTTTGAGCACCTGAAATAACATATGACAGACTTATCCAGTCTCACTCATTTGAAGTGAGCTGTCTCCTTTTACTTTTGGCTTCATTTTCATGCAGCCATAAAGATTCATAGCATATATCAATGGAAAATGTAATATAACACTCATAAGTTTTCAAATCTCACTCATTCAAATGAGTGTGACTTGACAAGTGTGATGTGATAAAATAATACAAAGAGGTTAAAAGATTTCACTTAAATGCTCAATGAAACTAAACCTTTTTCATTCTTTTTTTTCCCCGAGTTTTTTAATAACTTTAGAAATTAATTCCAAAAGGCTGCATAAAACTGATAGAAAAGAGGGATATTTAGTGTAAAGTCTGTAGTTTCTAACCTCAGAATGAGAGTGCTTTGCAGTGTTTTGCATTCCTAGTCCCACACTGTCAGAGTTTTACAAAGGGAGAGGGTGAGTGGGACTGATGTGGGCAATTGCAGATAAGACTAAGGAATTGCATACAGCGAAGTAATGTCATTACCAGAATAAACTTCAAAAGAAAGAACTATAAAAGGACAAAGAAATTTGCTGTAGCACAGCTTTGTTTGCATGGCTGCCATGCTGTAAACACAGGGAAGAGAGAGGAGAGAACAAAAAGGAATAAAAACTGGTAAAAAGAGATCACTCATCTACATCTGGATTCAGTTGGTGGATTTGGTATTCAGCTGTTAGATGCTGTGGTAGGGAGCAACATTTTAAAATTATTAGATTGATTTGATGACAAAATATCTACACATATTGAAAAAAAACCCAAATGTTTACAGGTGCTGGTGAGAAAGAGTCATCACAGGTACTTAAGATATAAAACAAAAATGTCAAATCCGGGCAGCTAAGCATAAGCTTCCATATTTCTATTTAACACACAAATAGTTGTGGACGAATCTTCAGAAAAGCTGGAAACACACACATCTGGCTGAGACTGGCAGGACCAGAAGGTTTACAGTTTATTTGAAAAGTCTTCTTATTTGTTTAGACATTTGAATCCAGCTTCTAAATTTTATGAACTCTGTTTTAAAGATCAGCCTGAAATGATTTAAATGTAGAGATATCTAATGAATAGGGCTGCACTTCTTGTGACTTATGACTGCCTACTGAAGTGAGACTTGATTGGAAAGACATAAATGTACGCATCCTGTTTACGTGCAAGTTCCAGCTATAGTGGCTGAAAAAAACAACCTCCTAGATTAGCCTATTTGCAGCTTCCTCTAAGGCAGATATTACTTCCTGCTGTCATAAAGAGGTTGATCTAAACAAGCCACTGTTTTAATCCACCATGTGGCAATCCTTGTCTTCCTACAATTCATCTCAGCACTAGAACTGAAACACTTGTCTTACTGTTGAACTACCCATGTTTCAAGAACATTAGATTCTTGAATGTTTAAAAACACTCTGAGTCTTTCACAGTGTCAAAAATCAAGCATACTATTGCACTCAGTGTGAACAATTTGACACTGTTCAGCATCATGTACTTTCTGTTTTATATCTATGGCACCAAATGACTTGTGTAATACCTTGGATCTCCTTTACACAGACATATTTTTGACCAGAGAAAAGTACACCTGTCCAAGCCATGAGCAGCCAGTTCCTCCATGAGAATGCTGGGAGATGATGTCAAAGGCTTTACCAATGTCTAGGCAGACAAAATCCACAGGCTTTTTCTCACCCACCAAGCAAGTCACCCTTTCATAGCAGGAGGTGAAGTTGGTCCAGCAGGACTTGCCTTTCATAAACCCATGCTGGCTGCACCTGATGCCCTGGTGGCTCTGCACATACCACATGAGATGATCTACGCCACCACCTTCTGCAGCACTGACAGCAGCTGGCAGACCTGTAGTTCACTGGATCCTCTTTCTGGCCCTTCTTGTAGACGGGCATCTCAATGGCTAACCTCCAGTTAACCAGGACCTTCCCAGCCAGTCAGGGTTGCTGACAAATGATGGAAAATGGCTCAGTGAACACTTCTGCCAGCTCCCTCAGTACCCCTGAGTGTATCCCATCCAGCCCCATAGACTTTTGCGTGTGTAAGGATTGTAGCAGGTCACTGATGATTTCCCCTTGGATTATAGGGGCTTCATCCTTCTCCCCATCTCTGTTTTCCAGCTATGGGGACTGTGTACCCTGAGAGAAGTTGTTCTTACCCTTAAAGAATGAGTCAAAGAAGGCACTCAGTACCTCAGCCTTTTCCTCAGCCTTTGCCTGTGTTTCCTACCAGCACCCAGTAAGGGATGGAGATTTTCCTTGACGCTCTTTTTACTGCAAATTTATTTAAAGAAACATTTTTTATCATCTTTTACCACAAAAGTCAAACTTAGCTCAGACTCGATGCTCATCTGCTCTTCATAGCAGATCTCCTCCTTGGACTCTGGCAGGTGAGACCTGAGATATTGCTTCCTTGAAGGCCAAGACAATGAATATAAGGTATCTCAGTCTTTGATATCTCCACTGTCACTAATTCAACTGCCTCATCTAGCTATATGATGACATATTCCTTTTTATTCTTTATATTCAACTGTGAAGATAGAAGCTCTTTTTGTTGTCCTTGTTGTCCTTTGGAAATTTCAATGTTAGCTGAATTTTGGCTTTCCTGACAACAGTCTGCATGCCCAGAAAATATTTCTATGGTCTTGCTTTGCTGCCTATGCTCATTTTCATCTACTGTGTAAGATAATTTGTGCTGGGGCTTAGCCATGTGTTCCCATTTATTCAAGATGTTCTTGTGGTAGGTTGACTATATTCCTGAAAATCTGGATGATTTGAAGTTAGAGAAGATTTCCTCAGAAGACTTTCCAGTTTTCTTTACTTCCATTGCAGAAGTTCACCAATGGTTTAATCATTCAGACAAAGTCTTGCTGCTTCAGACAAAGCAGCAGTTGCCACTGCCATCTGACATTTGAGTTGTTCCTCATATGCTGCTCTGTTAATTACTATTGCGTAATAAATACATAATACAATATTAAAAGTGTGTTTTTTTTTCCTTGGTAGTTCTGCATTTCTAGTAGATATAAAACATACCTACATGTCTTGATCTGTGTTGCATATGGTAGTAATTATTAATATGGAAGACTTATCTGAAAGAAACTCGTGCAGACTTTTGCACAAATAGGACCTTGTGGACTTAAAACAGTTGCAATGGACAAGAGGAGGAGGACTTTTCCAATTGTGATAATCATAAACACTGACAGGAAACAAAAACCCTTAAAAGCTAGCTCTGAGCCCATCAGACCACCCCTGTGTGAGCACAGGTGAATCTAGAAGGAGAGGAGGAAATACAGCCCCATGAGAGTAATTTACAAGGTGTTGCACATTTTAGTCTTTGGAAAATGCTCAAAGCACAGCCTCAATTTTCATGGGAAATGAGATTGCTAATCTAACTCTGACGTGTTAATCTAACTCACCTCCACGTGAAGAATATCCAATTTACTAGCTATCACATTTGATTGACAATTTGTCCTGAAATGCCTCAGGAGACATCCACACAGTTGGAAGGCTGTCTTGATACACTCAGTGAAGGATAATCTTCCAGGTATGTGTGCATGTGTTTGTAAGTGTGTTTTGAGAAATTTGTTATCAGAAGCTACTTTGTGCTATATCAAGTTTCATTCTTTAAAACATTGGTCTTCCTTTAATTTAAATTAAAACCAAATATGATTGGGGGGGAGCTTTTTTGTTGTTGTTGTTTATTTGTTTGGGTTTTTTTTCGGTTGGTTGGTTTTTTTGGTTCACTGGTTGATTGGTTGGGTTTTTTTCATTTTATTCCAGTCCTCCAGTTTGTATAATTTCCACACTTTCATTTATGGATAAGTCTTCGTATGCTGTTTGTGACTTGAAAGAGGGCACACTCACAAAACTGCTAGATATTTTTATTCTTGAGTGTAACACACCCTTTCATGACATACATACTCAATTTCCTTTCTTCCTTTAGCACCATTAAGTGACACTTTTTTACCACAAGGAATAAACTGCCTAATAGCTCCCATTACTCACCTATCTATGTCAAGTGAATTTTTATTGCTCCTTTGTATTGACTACATTACTGTTGTTTTCCATTAAGTTGAAATTTCATCACATTTCTACAGGTTCTTTCCTTAAGGTTATTGCTACAAAGTTTCTAAATAATTCATCCTAGTTCTCTTTTTTCTAGGCTCTTTTCAAATGTACGTTTTTTCTGAGAACCTCTGAGCAGATCATAGGCACAAGTGCAGGGTACCTTTGATATGAAAGCCAATTCCTCCCTCACACTGTTTTACTGACCCTAAAAATTAATCTTTTCTCGCTTCTTTTTCAGAAGCTTTACCACCTCTCCTGAGTACAGCTATTTCTTCTGTAACCTCTTTCTTACAGTACTTTAAAAGACCGCATGTTGTGCATGATCTCATTTAGTAGACCCTATTCCTGATTTTTAAATGGAGACTGAATGTTATTTTTTTCTCATTTAGTACAGTTCTTCAAATACCACCCACTTTGGAATATTTTCAATTGTATTGTAGTAGGTAAGAACAATGTGCACTAAGGTTTGTAATTTGCCTGCAAAGTGAGATGAACAAATATTACGAGAAAGAGGAAAAGACAAACTGGGGCATGGAGAGAAATTGAAACAATGTGTGGCTATATATGGAATAAAATCCACATAATCTGAAGCACAAATAATTACATAATTTTACATGTTTACATACTTAATTTTGGTTTAGTTGCTGTAAGTCTATTTCCCATCACTGAAATCATTAGGTGTTTACCTTGACTTTCACTATAGCACAAACAATACTCTGAAATCAATATATGGTTCTAAATGGAGCTCCATTGTTGTTTAAATAAAATCAGAAAAACCTAATGGCTACAGGCACACTAGCAGAAGTAGCCTTCTGCTGTTCTGTGGGCAGAGAGTGGCTTGTAAGATCTTCTGCTAGTAGAACAAGGAGTCTGAGACTACCCATTTAAGTCCAATGGCATTTAACCAACTTTGCTCCAATCCATCCTAAGCTATACTTGTTCTGTTCTTCATGCTTGCCTTGCAGAGATTCAGCTCAAAAATTAACCAGCAATATTTTACAATGCTGAGTAATCTAACAAAACTTCCCAAAGTTGTTTCTTCTCTGACCTTTCTTCTTTACTCACAACTGTTGACAGCATCATTGCTTATGTTTTACTGGCTCTTTTCTTTACATATTCTAAATTGAACTTTTAGTTTTGAATATTATAACCAAACATTCTATCTGCCCTTTCAGCTGTGAAATATATTTTTAAACAAAATTAAAGCTCTGTCATGGTCAGGTGAATGGGTAGTTACATGGGATACCTTTTGGTTTTAAGCTTTAGGTTTATAGGCATTATCAGACATAGTAGGTTAAGATCAGGGCACCTCCTCTGCACCAGGGCACTAGCACTTAAGAGAGTCAAAATTACATCCCTGCCTTTGGCAAAGTTTGAGTTTTGGCAAAGCTGTGATGGTTTTGTGGTATCACAGTGTGGAGTCCTTTCCCCTTCTGCCCCAGAAACTGAGACACTTTGGAAGCCAGATGCATCTCCACTGAAGCCTGTGTTGCTGTGACCAGTTGAAATTAGCCAAATGCCAAGAGCCAAAGGGCCCAGGACAGAGGCTCCAAAGGCCCCTTCTGGCCACAGGGGAAAAAAGGGAGAAAGGGGGGGGAAGGAAGTCCTTAAAAGAGTTTTGCTGGACACCAGGCGTTTATCCAGGGTCAAACCTCCACAGTTTTTGGTGCTGTGATTCGCATACCAGTTTTGAGGATTTAATCAAAACAGACTGAAATGTTTGTAGCTAATTTTTGTTGCAGTTGTAGTGAAGTACTAGGGGTGGATTTTGTGTGGATTGTTCATTTAAGTTTGGTGTTAGGGTGTTGTTATTAATTTTTGTTATATTCTGTTTTAGTAGGTCGTTAGTTTTGTTTATGTAGAGTTTAAGATTCTTAAATATGTTTCTCACGCAGTGGTAAGGGGTGGAGAATGTTGAGGGTTTCTCTGATTAGCCTTTTTTTTTTTTGTAAGAGGAAGATTGGCTTCTGTTGGAAGCCACTGGAAGTTTCCCTCCATCATATAGACCAGAGCCAATGAGGGCCAGCTCTGAGGAAAACTTCTTGCTTTTGAACCATTAAGTTACGCCCCTGCATGAAAACATATTTATGAAGTTGTTGTGCAGTTAGAAATTGGCAGCCATGGGTTAACAACATCACAATGCAGACATCAAGGTCAGTGCAGGAGGGAGAACCAAGGGGGAGGGACCCCACGGATCAGGGAGAG
>WBMV01006456.1:189838-237384 GCA_013396655.1 Campylorhamphus procurvoides
GGGAGGGGAAGAAAAGGCCTCAAAACAGTTTTGCTGGACATCAGGCATTTATCCAGGGTCAAACCACCACAGTTGCAAAGGTGCCCAAGGTTAGGATGTGGCTTCTAATATGAAAACAAATTGATTAAATGCTGCCATTTTGTTGCTCCAAAGAACCACTTCCTAGCACAATGTGGCTGGCAGGCCTGTTTCTCCAGAACTAGCAAAGTTAATTTTTGGTTTGGAGGTACCGTGTGAAGAAAATGATTTTTCCTCTATGTCATATGGATGCAGGGAGGAGTGGCTATCTTTTGTCCTTTCCACAGGCTCTGACACTTCAAAAGTAACACAGGTGATAGGAAGCTTGCTAGTTGTTTTGTTGGTGTTGCCAGCAATGTTGCTGTTCTTGTTTGAAACATCTCACTTGCTAGTCCAGATCTTGTCACTGTATTCCTCACCAGCATCCCCCTTCCTCTGCCTCCATCCACCCCACCTTCTCCTCCATCTCTACCTCCATTGTTTTTGGTGGTGTCACTAGGCTGGGCTGGCCACTCATTTCTTGTCACCCCTACAGAAACCTTGTTTGAAGTGAGACTGTGCTGCAACAATCTAATGTGAAATGTTGTATTGGATTTCAACAGCTCAATTCAATCATCTGCCTACAGAGCTACACACTCTCCTGCCAGCTTGGAAGAATGGATCTTAACCTCTTCCCTTCAAGACTAGGTCTAGTAAACCTGGGATATAGTGCCACCATGAATCAACTCAGAGACGAAAGAAATGGCAGGAGCCTGTGGAAAATATCCCGTAGAATTCAATAAGGTTAAATGAAATATGGACTACTGTTATAATTATTTTTTATACTTCATTCTTCAAGCTGGAGATTTTTAACAGCAGAGAAAAAGAACAAATTTCTTCTTGTTCCCTAGCAGCAGAAAAGAGGTCACCTCCAGATTGTGTCCCAAACTCTCTCACCACTCTCCTCCTTTGGCCTGAAATTACAATTCTCCTCTTTCTTTTTGAACACACATGAACTGCAGCATTTAGGAGACACAATTTCTGTAATCATTCTGTCACTACCACATAGAATTATTTTGCAAAAGACATAATTATCCATCAGATTGAAAAGGCTCGTTTAGGAACATCCAACCAAACCTTGCACATTCAGTTTAATAGGACGTCTTCCCAAGAAGATTCCATGTGCTTGCAGAGTACTCTAATGCTCACAGTGGTTGGTCAGCCTAGGCATTCATACATCAAGGTAAAATAGATTGATGAAAGTTTTTAAAATAAGGGTGCAGCTCACAAAATGCAGCACTTTCTTCTTCATGCCATGGCTACTCTATCAGTTTCACTTACAGTTCGCTTCAGCAGCTGAACTTATAGACAGCTCTGCTTTAAAATTGCAGTAGGTGTGGTCCATAGGTTGTCAGCTGCCCCGGGAAGCAGTGTGCTGTTAAATATTTAATGTTTTCTGTTATCTTCTTCCTTTTTTATTTTTTTTCCCCTTAGGAGATAAATTTCTTACTCTTTCTCTTCTAGCTCCTTACTCTTTCTCATCTAGTTTCTTCACAGAGATGTGAGTCTGACAATCCTTCAAAAACTTCTTGAAGTATTTACAGGGGAGGTGTGGGTGTAAAACTTGTCCAAGTCTATGACCACTTTTTCTTGGCACTGATTGTCTGGGTTTCTCTCACCACTTCAAAGCTATATTCAATTTTAAAACTTGTTACTTAAAACATGATGCACAATGCTATGGCTAAAATAATTCTTCCAAAAAGTTCAGAAGATGCTTTATTTAACACAGTTTATTTTTCTTTAGAATTGATGCCTTATCCTCCCCTTGCTTTATGTCTCACAGGTTTGCATGTGTACATGCTCTCTCTGTGATGTAGATAAATATCATCTTTAAAGATTGTACTGTTCCTTTTTCTTCTCTCCTTTATCAATAAATTCCAAAATGCTGAATTTTGTGTCCAGCTTTGAAAGTGGTTATGTCAGGTCAAGTTCAAACTGAGTAGTATGTGTGAGTATGTGATACTTTTAAAGATGATTTGCCGAGTCATGCCCATGGAAGCTGTGTTTTAGAGATTTAATATTGAAATCTTGCCAAGGAAAACAACTTAAAAAGCTTTTATTGCTGTCTGTTCCTAAAGGAGGAGTGATGGTTCCATCCACCTCTAAGCTCTTCTACTCACCTTTACTTTGCTCATTGCTGCCACAGGTTTTACACTGTGAAAACAGATGGCATCTGCTTTTCAAACAGAGAGCAGATCAGTCTAATAAATTCTTTTTCAAATCAAGATTCTCTCAAAAATGCAGAAGTTTGGTACACAAAACAGCTATGGTCCTTCAATAGCTACTATTTTTTTCACATTGTAGTATGCATTACTTTTCTCTGAACTGCCTGTAGAAAATAGGCATATTCCTGACCCATTACCGGGTGGCAACAGAGCTCTGCGTTATGTATGAGCCTCATTCCCACCCTGTCTACATTAGTCTTATACTTTTCTAAATTCACAGAATATAGCTATATAAAATTCAGTTATTTAAATATCTAGTTGTCACATGAAAAAGAACAAAATCTCATCACGATGAGGAAAGATACAAATTTACAAATTTTTTTGCCTCCTTCATCTGCCATCCCCCCCACCCCAATTTTTGAATGGATCTAAATGTAATACATACTTCTTTAGCAAAAATGAGTTTCTGTCAAAATGTCTGTATTGCAAGTTTCTTCTGAGAAAAGGCAATGAGGTGAGGAATCTGGCTGCTTAGGCCTGTAGCAGCCTTGCTGCAAGGTGGAAGCCTGGGCATGGAGACTTCTGTATGTCTTACCTGTTGTGAAGCCAGAACCTCCATCAGTCACTGCTGAGGGACTGGTCAGTGGCTCTGCAGGCTCCTGGGTATCTAGTTCTTCTCAGAGTGGAAGGATAGAGAATGTAATGGATGAACAAAGGACTTTTTCACTCAGTCTGACAGCACCATTTCCTTCCAGAACAAAACTGGCATTGTTTCAAAATTGCTCTTCTGCCTAGATATTTTCCTTCACAGGATATTTCAAATTTTCCACTCTACTCTAAGAATGTTGAAGTTCCAGAATGAAAATGAAGATTTTTGAACACTGAATTTTTTTGCAATCGTGTTGACAGGAAGGCCAGAGAATGAAGATACCTAGATCAACTTTGAGGGGCAAAGGAAAAGCAAGGAAGATTTCTTAATGGTATTGGTTCTGTGAAGTATGTGAATACATGCAGCATTTATTCTTTCCATCTATCAAATCAACACCATCCTAGGATATGTAGTTCAACTGAACTTCATGCCCACTCTTCCTCTTTAGACAATATTTAAATGTTAAATTTTAGTGTTACTCAGAGAATAAGACAGTTCAAAGCTAGCCACATGAAGATAGGTTGGGAATGCAAGTATACAAGGAATCACAGGTATGCTCTTTGGGGTTTAGTTTTCAGGCAGGTGTGTGGTCCCTCTCCCCAGTTTGAGTGGCCTAGATTCAAACTGTCTTCCAGCTGGGAGCCCAGACACTGAGCCTCATCCCCTCATGCCCTCCTCTCTGATTTTACAAGGCTGATTTTGGCCCTCAGATTTCCAGTCACATAATATAGCTTGAGCCTCCTTGCCTGCCTTCATATCTTTCCCTTTCTCATGAGTGGCTTCTGCAAAAGAACCTGCCCTTCTCCCTGCTACAGAGACAATCATTGCTCCTTGCTTTTTTTTTTCTCACTCTATAAACGTCAATCATCTGCAAGTAGCCTGTTATGCTGGAACCGGCTGATCCTTGCAAATGGATAAAGCAAAGATTTATTATTGTCAGAACACATGGAAATTAGAAAATGGACTAATGGAAACCGTTAATGCCCTCCTCTCAACAATCAGATGAATGGTAGATCAATGCGGTATATTAATATATTGTAAATTATTTAAGATGCTATACATCTCAGATATTAGAGGGGAAGAAAGCAAGCAAGACAAGGACAAAACTCTACTAGACCTATGGAAAAAATAAACCACTATATTTTAAGATGTATTTCTTCCTGTCCAGCATTTTGATATCTTTGAAGAGATAATATTGAAAGACTGCTCTGTATCCTTCCATAATACCATCTAGCTTTGATATGAAACAGCCTGCCTCCTTCCAAAGTAAATCTTAGTACAAGTTTATAACAATGAATAAATTCTTTGTGTTCTAAAGGTTAAAAAATTATAGTCATAATAATAACAATGATAATTTCCAGACAATAATTTTTACCTTTTTAATATTAATCACTCTCATTTGCAGCTTGTGCATAACATTGTAGAAAGAAATTACTAAATATGACTGACATAACAGTTGCAGTACTCACACACATTCTACATAAACCTCAAGATAAAACCGCAAAGAAGGGAAGTAAAAAACTATAAAGGAATATAACAGTAAAAGTGCTTTATATGAACCTGGCATCATGCACAAAAGTAACATATTGCCTCTAAGTGAATAATGCTTAAGCTGCAGAGACTAACTAAGTTTTTTATGTGGTCACATTTTTTTGAAAATATTAGAAGCCCTAGAATTCAAGAAATTTTGCTTTTCAACCAGAACTTTATAGAGGTCAGTCCATTCACATCTTCAGGACTTAATCAAAATTCCTCAATAATTTTTTGTTGAATTGCTTTGTGTTGTTACCTAGGGGAGCATTTATGAAGCCAGATGATGATTTGAACTACCACAAATCCCATAAATGAGAGGTTGGAAAGGTTACATCATGACAGTTCAATGAAGAAATGAAAACAATCCATAAATTACCTCCACCAGAAGGACAGCATTTTCAGCCAGATGTCACAGGCTTTGTCTCTCAGTTGCTCACAGCTCTCCAACACTCTATCACGTTGCCTGGTTTTACTCATTTGTAATAGGTCACTATGATCAGGAGAGTTCAGGACTCATGTATATATACTTAACATGCCAATCTATAGCTGGGTAACTGAGAAAATTCTAATGGGTTGAAACATGTTGCTGAATTTTTGGGTTTGCTTGGGTTTTTTTTCATGTTGCAACTAGTAGAGAAAAAAATGTAGATATCAATGGTTCACTTAATTTGGAATGAGGTGTTGACTAAGAGTGGTCAAAATAATCTTGTCTGCTAGTATTTTGAGTGTATACAGAAAAAAAAAATAAAGCTAGCAAATTTAGGAAGCTGTTTCTTGTCATTTGGGGAATTTATAGAAAAACACAAGACCTTATCTAAAGAACTCAATGTCACACCATTATGATGAGTATGGATTTATTATAATAAGGTTGGTTGTATAAGTGCCTTCATTGCTGTTAAATCATACTTCAGTATAGCTAAGTGTGCCATTAAAATCATGTATTACTGACAGAGGCAATATTTATTTAATTTAATTTTATGGCACATATTTCAAGCAGGATAAGAAGAAATATATTCTGACCTTCCCCATGGCCAGGAAGTTTACTAGCATTACCAAAGAGACTCAGAATCAAACTGTACCAAATAACACCAAAACCACTGGCATTATGAGATTTTTATATTAAGAGAGGGTAACAAAAAGGACAGAAAAGAGAGGGAGCCCTTCTAGTACAAGGAAAATGTGCAGATATCAAGAACAGAGAGGACTCAAGAGGTGCAGCAGAGGTCCTGGAACATGTGCTTGTGGTCTGTAGAGGAGCCTAGTTCTGATTCAAGCAGCATGAAAAAAAGCTTGGAAGAGGAATGAAAAAGGAGAAAATTTAAAAAAAAAATGTAGTGAAAAGCAGAGAAAGGTGTGCTGAATGTCACAAGAGGTGAAAATCTTGTCTTTCTTGGCCAGGTCTTTGGTTCAGATCTAACTTAAAGGCAGTTGTGACAAAAAAATTATATTGGCAGCTGATGTTGGCTCCTACAAAATGGAACAGTGGTCCCTATTTAGTTGCTGTCAGATAGGTACTACTGCAGCCATCATTAACCAGTCCGTGCTTGCAGGCTTGCCTTACAGAAGAGTGCAAGACCCAAATGATTTGAGTTAAAAAAAAAAAAAGGCTTTTAAAGCTGAGAGACATTTCTTTTGTGGAGCTGGGATATTCTATTGGAGCAGGGTCAGGAAAACTTTCAGTGCTGCCTGTGCTTGTTATGACGAACAGATGATTTCTGAACAGATGATTTTTCAGGGCTGTCAAAATGTCCATTTGTGCAATGGCTAAAAAAAGATAAGATAAATCAATGTGAATCATTGAATATAATGACAGAGGAATAGTAAGTTGAAGTTATTGTGGAAAAGAAATAAACAGAGCAAGAGCTAGGTAGATAAGGGTCCTGTGAGTAGCTCTGACAGCAATGAGAAAATGGCACTGGACTGCTCATGCATGCTGAAGGACACACAGAATGTGAGGATATATGCTGTAAGATGGATCTGTGTTAATTACATGTGACATAAGGCAACACTGACTTCTTGCTCTCAAACCCGCATGTCTGAGTGTGCTTTATGTATATTTGCTGCCTTTTAAAAAATGCAATTAATGATTAATTTCAAAAAATAAAGCAAGATTATCCACTCTTGCACAGAAAACTCTAGACAAAAATAAGAGCTGAAGGATATTACTGTGGGGAATGAGATCCAGAAGGAAAAACAATAGACCACTGCCAGTACCTTTCATACAAGAACCAACTTAAAATCTGGAGGTTAAAAAGGACTAGCTTACTGGCAATTCAGTCAGGATTTATGTCACAGTCATGCTAGTTTTGGGCTTAAATTGTCAAGAAAATCCTTGTTGATGCAGGTTAGAGGAAGTGAAAGAACAGTGTTGATTGTGTTTCACATCTTTAGTTAGACATGTGAGGGCAGATCTGTAAAGGTATGCATGTACCTGAGGAATCTGATAAGGGCCTTAAACCTCTCAAAAACTCACAAGGGTCAAAATCACATAAATTAATTAGATGCTGAGTTTCCCTTAAGATTCTTTAATTTTACTGGAGATAGATACCTAAATATTTCTGAGGATCTGTGGCCATCTAAACATCTTGAAACACCTGGTCTTCACTGGGTAATTTCTATGTGCACATACCAATTTGCAGACGTGGATCCTACTTTCATCTCTGGAATTAATATTCTTCCTGGAAGCAAAGAACTTAATTTGATTGTTTTCTCCCTTTCCATAGTACTGGAGCTAAACTCCACCTCTGAGTTATTTCTTGATCTGCCTGCCCTACTCTCTCTCTACGCCTCTGCCCTATGGGGATGGTGAACACAGCAGAGTACAGTGTTGTATTCAGCAGTGCCTTGCCCATGTGAAAGGACATATGCTGTTCCTGCATCCGAAGCTGTACCATGTTCTCAGGACCAACAGGGTGATGCTGAAGAAAAATGTCTTGGGAAAAGGGGCAGGTAGGGTCCTGGAAGAGTTTGCCTGATACCTTGGCCCACAGAACTGTTATGCTAGGGAAGAGGTAACTTTCTCTCTGCTTCTTCTGATGTTTCCCTGGCAAAGGAAAACCTCAATCCCTGTATTGAATCCCTGAGCACCTTTTCCCCAAAATTGTGAACTGGAGGTCACAAAACAAAACAGAGCTATTTGGCACACTTAATCCAAATGAATAACACACCGGTCACCAGTCACAGCTTTAGATGACAGCACAAAAAAGAGAGGCTTTTATGTTAATAGAATAAAGGATTCTTTCAGCCATATTTCTGTAATTTACACTATCAAAAAAAACCGAACAAAATGCCTCCTCTTGTTCCTTTGATGTGTTTATGAAGTTTACTATGCTCACACCAGAGAACTGAATTAAGAATAAGAAAAAGACAGCCAAATTGAACTCATTATTAGTTCCACATTTTTCTCACACATGTGTGTCTGTGTGATTAGGTATTTATAAGTCTATGCATATATCATATGTCTATGTCTGTGTACTGTACATATTAGAGAAAGAATTGTAATTCACTAAGTGCTACTGAGGTGCATAAGTTATTTGCTTTCTAATTATGACCAAATGGGTAAAAACCTGCCAATAGCTGTGAACTCAGACCTTCCAAAAATGCTGTAGGCTGAGAATCATAGCTTTTTCATGGCTATGCTGAGTCTTTATATGATAGGCTGGTGTAAACTCCCTTCTGTACCCTTCAAGCAGAACAACTTTGGGTAAAACTGAATAACCTGCTTGCCCATAAGCTCCATTCGACACTGATGGCAAAAGGCCAATCTAACAAATTCCAAACATTTCATGTCCTTCTCTTCATTCTCTGGGTATTTTAAAATTTGAAAGCTGATGTTAAGGCTTCCAGTGCTCCAGGCAAATCATCATATATCTTTTATCTCCACAGGCATCCATACAAAAATTGTCATAGATTGCTTTGCTGCTGCTCCTGTTTTGATGCCTTGGAGATAAAACAGGGTCTGCAGGTTCAGAAGTGATGTGACTCTAGACTGTGTTTTCACATAGGGTTTTTTGTTTGACCAGAGCAATCAAAAGAGGAGTTAGAATATAAATTAAGATAGTTTGAAAGCTGTGATGAAAACCTATATAGTGACACAATACTTTAGGGAGTTGAGACATTTGAGGAGGTGGTTGCCAAGTCTGCTGTAAGTCAAGGTCATTTTTGCTTTTCTCATCATTTTGAAAGTCCCTATCAAGTTTCTTCAGTGAAAACAGCCTTACTAAATACAGCTGTAATATTATTTTCCAGTTATCCCCCTGCCACTGGACAGGCCTGGAACAGTGCTTGTTGCTCATTCACTGATTTTCACTGATTTAGGGTATTTCTGTGCTGCTGTATTAGATCATTTGGCTGGGCCAGGTGTCATGTGATGCTTGCAGATTTCAGAGCATAGCACTGAGTAGATAACACTATTAGAAAAAAACAAACAAACAAAAAAAAACAACACCCCCCAAAAAAAAATCCCACAAAACAAAACAAAACAAAACAAAAAAGGGTCCTGGGGTTTTTCCCTACTCCTTTGTCATCAGGCATTAAAAACACCCTAAAATCAAGCAGCTCCTAATCTAGCTGAGGCTCTTGAGTACACAAGCTGATGTTTTTAGAACTGTTATCTGTATCAGGTGTCATTCACAATGGCTGAGAGAAAATTAGGCAGATTGTGATTTACAGTGAAATCATTTCTTCCAATATCTGAAAAAGATGCTGAGACATCATCTGGCTAATTTCTTACCTGCCAAACACAATTAATATATTATCAAGTACAGAATGGATGCAGACCCTGAGACTTATTAAGTTGAACAACTGAGCCATGCTATTCACTCACTATGTGGATCTGTGGACAGTCCGATCCCTCTAATTATGAATCTGCTCACCAGGAGGGAGTTATTGACTTTGTCTTACCTGCAAGTCTCAAAATGTGTGAGCTTTTTTGGTGCATGATGGTTCAGTACAGCTGGTACACAACAGATGGTACGAGGGAGTCTCTAGTCAAAGGATGCATATGTGCTCATTCCCAAAGTTAAATCCATGTTGTTATAAAACAGGGAGTTGCCAGGCAGAGCCTGTGAACGTGTCCACAAGGAGTGAAGAGAAACTAGAGTAGAGCTACTGACAAAGTTGGCCTTTTTGCCGTGGCCTAGGGGATGCTGTAGTTTAATTGGCTAAGCTGACTCATTAGAGGTTTGCTTTCAATTTTGCCATTGTTCACTGTAGCTAAAAGTATCAAAAGAACTAAGCACTGAGGGGCAGCACAGTGGGCAGCTCTTAGCTCTTGGCTATTTTACAACATCTAGGAGCAAACCTTGAGAGGAAGCTGAAGGGTGGGAATGAAATTCGAAACATACCTTGCAGAAAAGGTAATCGGTCTTACTTGCAAACGAGTACCTAAATATTGGCATTTCCTGTGTAAAAAGAGCAAAAGACATTCAAAACTTAAAATTTACTCTACACACAGAAACCCAGGTGACAGGGAAGCTGGTGCTAGTTTTAAGCAAACCTCAGGGCTTGTTTAATTGAAGCACATCTGGTCTTTAAAGTCAGCACAGGTGTTTGCATTTTAGTTGCACAAATCTACCCTGCTGCCCCCATGTTATATCCTGGAAATGTCAGAAGTCAACTCCAAGATAGCTGTACTATTAATACAGGTGTTGCCAATTGGTCACATGTTCGTCATGAAATAACAAGTTTAGAGCTATGGCATTGCCTCTGTTTATTCCTGTGGTTCTTCGTCATGTTTCTTTTAGGAAGATACCCTTGTTAATTAATGTGCTACAGTTTTATGGTTCCTTTGACTTTATAAAATGGACCAGGGTTTTGCTGTAGTGCACCAATCAATACCTGCTGCAATCATCATTTTATTCCAAGACCTGGCAAAATGATCACCGCTGATTTTTAAAGATGTAAAAATTCTTTGGCTGTGTTTTGATGACTTTATGGACTAAGCTGCAAAATATGAGACAAGGAGAAAAACATGTTTAAAAGCAAAAAAATTTTGATAGCATGTTGAGAAATCATTAAAGGAAAGAGTTAAAATTTATTTGCTGAAGATTATTAAACAGTCCTAAAAGTAATGAAAGAGACATTAAACAAAATTCAGTGATAAGCAGTGAAGCTGCTAATAAACCTTAAATGGCTTGGATTAAAATAAAAAAAAAAATCCACTAAACCTATCTGAACTACTACTAGGTATTTGGGAAGGAAAAGTGTACATCTAGAGAATCATTTGCATAGGAACAAAGCAGGTATTGATGTGGAATACAGGAACCCAAATATATAAAGGCTAGAAATGAAAAGAAAGCTTGGTTGCTGTATTCAAAAGGATACCTGTATGCTGTCAAAGACTTTAAACTAAATACTAGGATAAAATTTTTAAAAAATCCAAACAATTTATGGATTAAAAAAATTCACAACAGTGAGGTATGGATTTTCTGTGGATGTTTTAGTAAGGTGACTAGAAAGTGAGAAATTTTATATATCTCAATATTAGTCTGCATTTTGCAAGTTCAAAATTTTTGGGATTTTTTTTGTGTGGTTTTGGTTTTCTTTGTGGTTTTCTTTGGGTTTTTTTGTTTTGTTTTTGCTTTTGTAGTTGTTGGGGTTTTAGTTTTTTTGTTTGTTTGTTTGGGGTTTTTTTGTTGTTTTTTTTTTTGCTTTTTGCTTTTTAGGCTTCGTTTGTTGGGGCATTGGATGTGCGGTACGTTTTACTTTAACTTCCATCTCCTGAGCTGGCATTCTGGTTGCAGCATATTTCTCATAGCATTCTGTGCAGGTGGCATTCTTGGAATCAAGCCGATTTAATAACTGAAGGATTTATGTCAGATTTAGCTGAGATAAAAATAAGGATAAATTAAGATAGCTATGTTTCCTTCCTGATTTTTTTCTATGTGACACTTCACTGCAGCAAAAATTATGGAGAAACAAGATATTTTCAGGTAAGAATAAAGCATCCAAGAGATATAAGCATTACTGAGGAGGGAACATACATTTTCAAAAATATATTTTTAAAAGATGTATTCTCTTTTCAAGCATGTCCTCTTTGCTGAGAAGGAAAGCCAGGTGAAGGAAAGGTTTCCTACTGAGTTTAGAGATGGCATAATTATCCTGGAAAGTTAAAAAAAGGATTCTCACAGGAATGGAAGTCCCTCAATCTATAAAACTAAGAGGGAATATGACAACTCAGATGATGAAAAAGAAATACATTTTATGGCTGGGAGAGAACATGGGTAGAATGAGTTGCAATGTTTACATCAGAAGTTACATACATCTGGAGAATGCCTGACAGGCACAGAGAAAAAAAAAAACAAAACAGAAAAACCAGGACTGTTTTAGCTGTAGGGGCCTCATTGTGAGGCTTTGAAAGTGCAGCAGGCTTTTTGAAAAGGATAGAAGCTGAAGTCAGAACCAAATTTAGAACCAGATTTAGGTTATTCAGCACAGTTATCATCCCAGTGACAAATGTGAGAACCAAGAGAGCACAAATATAATGGAAGGTATTTAAATTTGGATTGGTCTGAAAAAAAAAGCTTGATGAGGTTCATAAATGTCAGATGAACAGATGGAGCTGAGAATGAAACCAGCAGGGAGATAAGCCAGACATCGCTGTGCTGAGGGGTGGAAAACAGGAAACTCCATTTGGTGGGTTACAGGGTGAGGATGAGGGACCAGGGACAGCCAAGATAAGAGCTGAGACAAAGGCGGATATGGATGGTCCTCAGGCTGCAAGGAAGAGCAGAGGTTGGCATAATCAATTATGGGAAGAAAGACCCCTGCTTGCAAATCCTGGAACCAGAGAGTGGGGTCAGGAGTGGGACATTCACAGGATCCAGGTCAGAGCCGGGGCATAGGTAAGTTTCCCTGCAGGTCCCTTTGATGGTCTGCATGCAGAACCATGTCCTCACATCCCCAGGTTTTTTCATCAGCCTGGGGAGGTCTGTATGTCCCTGACAGGATGCTCCTGCCTTGCACACAACTGTTGCTGTGAGATTTATATATGGCCATGCTGTGGGGGCTCTGGAAAATAAGGACACTCTTACAGGGCTGAGCTTGCATTCAGGGTCTCAGGCAATGCACCTGTGTCCTACTCCCCAGGGCCACATTGTGCCAGAAGCTGGACAGTGAACAAAGACACACATTTTTGTGAAACAAGATTCTTTTTAAAAAGAAGTAGCAACTTCACTCCTTGCAGGCTATGTGGTCCCCAACATTGTGAAGGTCTCTTGAGATTCAACTTTAGCTTTGTGCTGCCTACCATAAAAATTTAGTTTAATGAGTGCATATGCAATGCAACAAGCTGCTGATGTAGAATCCTCCCAAACAAATGACATCTTCACTCTAAGGCTGAGGTATCTCATAATCTTAATGAGCAGTCTGGTCTGGCTTGATGATGCTTTCCAGTAACTGCTGCACAATGGGAGCATGCCAAAGACACAGATGACTGGAGGGGGTGAACAACTGTAATTTCCCTTCACATAAATTGCATCAAGTTTCAGTCGCTCTCAAAACCAGGTTGTGTGCACAAGTATATGCTGATTCTTCTCATAGCATCAGGGTTTTTTCCATGTGTTTATTTACAAGCAGAACCGTATTATTTGTTGATTGTTTGTTGGTTGATTTATTTTAACCATCTTATTGATCATAGCACAAAAAAAATGAGATGAAACTGCTGTTCCAAAACTTCACCTTTAAAAGAGTACTACAAAATTTAATGTAATCCTTCATATTATTTTTTTTACCTTATTCTTGTTTCCTGTGTTACCATCACATTTCTTGAAAATAATGTGGCTAAAGAATAAATATGGTGAGTAGGAGCATAGTTTTTTGCTGTCCTTGGACACTGCTTAAGAAAGAGTACTTACTTCTCAGGCAGTTTGTGAACTGCACTGTTGTTCTTACTGTGTCTTGGAGAATGTGACTTAATTATATGTACATCAAAACTCAGCAGGCAAGAAATTTGATACCACACTGACTAATGCTGTTCCTTCATACAATTACAATACTAAAGCATTGGACTCAAAGCAATATATTTTCTTTATTTTTTCTTAACGTGAAATTGCAACTCTGACAAAGAACCTCTCTTTTAAATCACACACATAAAGTATAGGTAACTAAGACAGAAACCAAAAATATGCTTAATAACTCCAAACTGTTTTGTCCTGCTGTTGACTAATTATGGCACATGCATGTTTCTTTTAAGATGTACTCTGTTTCTGTGCCATTCTAGAATAACCACCACGTATTGTGCAGAAAAAAATTACTCTAAAAGTAAAAAAAGTTCTAAAAAAATATTTTTTTTCTTTTTTTTTTTATCCAGATAAGGGCATGTGCAGATGTCCTTGCATGAAGGCTGCTCCAGAGTTTTTATTTCAATATAAATGGTTCTAGTCAGATATTTCACACTCCTTACACTCATTTAAAACTGAACCAAAATTCAAATCAAGATTAACCACCCACACAGTCTGTCATGAAAACAGAAGTATTCACTCACTCTTTTCCTACATGTTATTAGCAGAGAGAATTTAGGTTAAAGAGTTTCATTATGAAAATATATTATTTTTTAATTCTTGACTGCTGTTTTTTTGCTTACTTCTCAATGACTGAAAGTTTTCATGCACTGCTTGGCCCATGGTAATCTTTACTTAAAAAATCTTTTAAATAGACAGTAACAGACACTCTGATGAGCAAGCAGAGAAGTTACACAGGAGAACAAATAAATTGGTTTGGTTTGCTAAACTGTAGTCTAGTGCCAGAAGAGAAAAGGGAGCAACTTGTCTATTCATTTTTTATCATTAATATTTCATTTAAAATAGTTAAAATCAGACAAAGGCAACAAAGGTTTACAGATATTCATGATGTTTGCCTTCACTTTTAAGAGTACGGTTTCCTTCAGTTATTTTGAATGCTTATAGCAAAGGAATAAAGAAAAGATTAAATTTTGAATTATTAAACACAGAATGTAATGGACTGAAATAGTAGTGGTTTTTATTCCAGCCTAAGTTTCAGATGTTAATGTGTTAATGGATGGCTGAATCTTTGATACTTCAATCAACACTAAATTCAACTACATAAAATTACTGTTATTAAGCTTCAGAAGGCATACCCAAATGGGGAATTTAGCCAGGTTAATCAGTCTTCATACTTGGATATCCACACGTAACATTAATAATGAGATTAGAGATGTAATTGCACATACATGTAAATACCTTCAGTAGAGTGTGGTGTTTTAGTTGCAAAGTATTATGATGTTACCTGAAAATGTTACAGGATTATCTGAGAAACTTCTTTATTCAAGAAATATTCAATTTATATTTCTACTTGTAAAAATTCAAATTGTTTTTTAATAAAGTAAGAATTTTGACTTTGTCACAAGTGTAATATATTGTTTCCTCAAAACTGCAAGGAAGCAGTGGCAGTATTCTGTGTTACTGAACTGTTTATCTTAATCAGGGAGGTCAGGTTAGCACTGATGATGGTGTTGGCCTCCTGAATTGTGAATCAAGACCTCATCAGAGACTGTCTGCATGGATATGTGAGCATAGGTTGAGCAGTAACTCAGTATTAAGACAAGCCGGAGATGATGGGATCATTAAAATGGGAGTTTGACAGAGCTTTACAGTCCTGGTTCATTGTATTACCCATGCCTTTCAATAGAATTGTGCTGTCATACTACGTAATTTCTTACCTAGGTTTAATAAAGTGAAGTTCTTAGGAGTTTTAAGTGCAACTGAAAATAGGGGGTTGGCCAATTAACAAGAATTTTCCTCCCTTTGCAGTAAAAGAACTACATTTCTAAATCTTTTCCCTCCTTTCCACTGCCTAGGTTTCTGCATTCATTTTTAGCTCCTTAACAGCTAATTCCCAGTGATGGTATACATATATAGGGTAGAGTCAGAGATCTTCAATACCAGTATGAATTGTATGCACTGTGACTACTTCCACTGTGCAGATGGAGTAAGACAAAATTTTTGCAGGATTGGAATTGTAAATTATACCACTGGGCATTCTCTAGAGAAGATTTTGTAACTACCTCCTCTTTCACACCTTTTTTATTTTTTTTCTACTAGGCTGCATGGTGGAAGAAAAAAAAAGAATCATATCTCAGCTGCAAAACCAGTTTTAGAATATCATTCTTGAAATAGCTTACATCCTATTTAATTAAGAAATGCTCATCTTTCAAGTTACCTTTTTTCCCAGCTCTGAATTTCTTGTCTGAATGCTTCATTTGCAAAGACACAATCTTCCTAGAATGTTGTCTAATTTAAAACTAAGTAAAAAAAAATACCCCACCAAAACTAATTTCCTTAATTCTCTCTTGGCCACTCTGCTACATTTCTATAGAATTACAGCCAGTCCAGAGAACAAACTATGCAGCAGCACTTTTTTCCAAGCATTCATAACTTCTATCGTCTTTGGACAAAATTTTCTCTTGTGCAATATTCTAATAATTTTCAAGTTGTCCTAAACAGATCTTACTCACACCAGGAAAATAAACTTTAACATTCATCCTTTGAGAAGTGAGAGCTTTGTCTCCTACTTCAAGAATGAGTGCTGAGTCATCACAAAGGATAGGGACAACATTTTTCTCCAGTATCCACAGGCATTTTACATTAATTTTGGTTTCACTGTTTTATTTTGCTTTCAGTTTTTGCTCCTTACTTATGTTTAGTCTCAGATTATTGCAGGAAGCTACAAAATTTTAAGTGAGCGTCTCCAGTTAACTAAAAAGAACTGAACTTCTAAATGTGAAATCTTTTCTGTGGTAGTGGGACACCATAAACTGGACTTACCACATTCAGCAGTGACAATGTGGCATAATATGGAGGCTTTAGATGCAAGAATGGACATTAGACATGAATATTAAAATAAGTCACTGTTCTTTCACCAAAGTGTAAGGGTTGCTTTGATGAGTATCACAGTATCAGAGAATCATTAGTGTTGGAGGGGGTCTCTGTAGTTCATCTATCCAACCCCACTGCTACAGCAGAGTCACCTAAAGCAGTGCTGTTTGATGGACCCTGGTGAAGGTACTGACTGTGAGGTGAGATGTTCCTATCTATTGCCCATCCTAAGCTGAGTCAGACATTAGCACTCTTACCGCATGACTTGCGAGGCAGGTGAAAGTGGGTCATCAGCACTGCATGATGCATGGGATCTGTGATCTTGATAAAAATCTTTCAGTTACTCAGGCTCAAGACTGTGATACCTGCCAAGTCTTAGCTGTACACTACACACTAATACATTTAAATGGAGAATTTGGAAGTGAGCTTGCTCTAATATTCCTCAGTGCAATCAATGCCTGTACATCAGACAAAAGCTGAACAGGATAATCTGAACTTCATATTCAACCCTAAAGTTAAAGAGGTCCAATTACATGCTGTCAGGTGAAGTGCAAAACAAGAATTACACACAGTAATAATTTGGAAAAAACTTTTTCAGAAAGACTGATTGCATGTGATTGCAGGAATTTTATGAATGGCTAAAGTAAAAAAAATTGTCGGATGTTTTTCTAGAAAGTGTTGCTTGTTTATATTTAGTCATAAAGTTGGTCAGTTGTACACTTTCCTTCCACGTTCATGTTGTATTATGGACCCAAAAAGAGACTGAAAACGGCTAGCTAGTTAAAGAGACAGATGGAGCACAGGCCTTTTTCTGTTCCTTTTTTTTTTTAAATTAAGAAAACGGGTATCTAAATTAAGTGTTCAAATTAACATGACCAACTCATGTATGCTATTTGCATGACTTGATAAGGCTTTTGCACATTTCAAGAAATTCATTTGCCTTTCAAAATGGAGGATGCAGTGTTCAAATACAGTGCTTACCCTTCAACTCAGTAGGTGCTTGATGGAGCTGAACAGCTGCTCCAGTTTGAAAAGAGAGTTGCTATTGTGCATTGCACATTATGGTCCTGAGAGCAAGAACTGACTGCTGCCAACCCACATGGCTCTCTACATTCACCGCTGGTAAGTACCCTCCAGCTGAGAAACCAAAGCTTCTGAGTATTTTCCTTTGGCTTGCTTTCCCCCATGGTGGTATACGTCTATGGACAAGCCATTTCCCCTGCATATCCTGGAGATAAGCAGAGCGTGAGAGGTGATGTTATGGGTGACAGAGATGGAAGACAAAGTGCTGAGCTCTGATACTTTGTAATCTGGCTGTAATCTCACCCTTATCTAGGGTAGTATTAAGCACTAAAATGACACCCTTGTCTAGGTAGCATTAAATGTTTGCTATTTAGTCCACACTACAGTGCATCAAGAAAGACATTTTATTGCAATGGTTGATTCATTTTGAGTGCCAAATGCAATAGTGCTTGGCTTAAAAAAATAATGCTATATTCAAGTGCACTCCATGTAGTCTTCCCAATATGCTCTTTAAAGCACTGTATTCTAACTAGGCAAGAGGCTCATATTTGATGATGACCAATGCTGGCTTCATGCTCTGCTGGTTGGCAGGTGTGGGTAGTCCTGCAGAGGCAGCACAATCGATCCCTGTGGAGGAAAGAGTCCTTCACACCACTCAGTGGCAATCTCTCCTGCCAATTAAGATTTGTGGAAGAAATATAAGGGGAATTGCAACCCATTTGCCTTGGATGGGAGAATGAAGGCTCTGGTCTGTGCAGGCTGGACTCCAGGCAAGGAGTAAAGGAAAGAGCTGTTTGTAAACAGCTCCCTTTTGGGAGACATAGATAAACTGGAGGCTATTGAAAGCTTAAAACAAAAGCGGCACTTTTAAAAGGACAAGGAGAATTTTTTACCCTTCATTTCTTGCTATATGAACAGGCACTTGGAGCAGAATACAGTACAGCACAGCATTTCTAAATGCTCATCCTTCCATTACGGCATGCAAGTAAAACATCGCTGAGAATTTGTGCATTGTTCATTCATTTTTAAGCCTAATGACATGGCTTTGACATTCGTATCATGAACACAAGTCTGGGACAAAATTCAGCACCAAGAGGGACTGATAAACAGAAAAATGGATATCTTCTTTCGGAGTAGAGGTAGGGAGTAGAAGGAAACTCCAAAAGACTTAAGTTGCCCACTATGCTTTCCACCATCAGACAGAGTCAAGTGAAATATCATTTAGTGATTTTAAATGTGTGCATGGGATATCAGCTGGAAAACCTTACAACAAATGACTATTAAAGGGAGCAAGATTCCTTTCAGATCTGAGAGTTTTGGAGGTAATATCTTCACACCAGCTCTTCTGCTATTCAGTGGCAGAGATGCTGGACTGTGCTCCTTCTCAGGTAACATCTGAGGCTGAGTAAAATCCCACTAGACAGAGAAGGAAGATTATCCCTGTCTAAAATCAGAAACCTTATCTCTCCTTATCCTTTCCCGAGCTTGGGTTAGTCAAACCAGAGAGGTTGTGTTGTAATGGTCATCTCTGATAGATCAATAATCATCACTATTTTGTCTTTTACAGAAATGTGAGTTTTGAGATGATGAACTCTAAACAGCCCCACAAAAAGAGTCTTAAGTATGACCATTTTTACATGAACTAATTTTCTCACTTTAAAATAGTACAAGTATGGTTCAGTTTTCATGAAATTTTGGACTCTCAGCTGCCTTCCCTTAAGCAGTCCTGCCATCAAACTGCTCCCTCTTATAGCTGGCAAAAATCAGTGGAAGAAATTAATTTGTTCATGTGAAATGGTCATTAACCAACACCAAGAAGTTCTGTTGCTCCGTGGCAACATTTCTGTGCATCTGTAAAGGAAGAAGCAAAGGATACAACCTGTTAGTAGTTCTGCAAGTGTATTACCAAGATAACACTTCACCTTGTTTTCTAAATGGATTTATCTCATTATATGGAACTTGAAAGTTGAAGAAATTATCCTGCTTAGAAACTGGGGGATACAAAGTATCCATTACAGAGTTAAAAAAAAAAAAGAAGCTGATTTTCTTTTTCAGTTTTATGTCTTCTGGAGAGGAAATTTGCCTTTGCATCCCCACAAAAGAAGTCTCTCCTTATAGCCATATCCATCCATTCAGCTACTGTGATGTGATCTTAGAAATCCTTTTCTTTTCACAGTGAGGGGTGGTAGGATACAAGTAAAATTTTAAAGACACAGGACCCCTAGGAGCACTCCGGAATGCTCAAGGATGCGCTGGTCCACAGGAAAACTACATTGTGAATATGGCATGGAGTCAGCTTCTCAAAAATTCCTAACACTGGTCTTTAAATGCTGTTTGCTGTCCTCTTCCTCTGCACCTCCATCAAGTATGAGATGATTAGATTATTTATTTATTTATGTGTCATTTAGGTGCAATGGTAATTACAGGATTATTCTGATGGCTCCAGGACATGTAGCCAGCTGGTCTCACTGCTATGTGTGGATAATAAACACCATGCACGTTTCCTATTTCCTGATGTCCTACTGAGGATATTTATATGTACATAGTTTTGACGGTTGATTTCAACACTTATCATTGTTTCCCAGATCATTTCCATCTTTCCTTCTCTCCAAAGAACACTCCTTCCTGAATTGTATCAAAGTAAAGTACATTTCTGGGTGGTGAACATTTGTTTCCGGGCAGGTAACACCCAGCAGAAGTAGATAACTTTGTAGAGCTGACGTTTCAGAATGTGGATATTTTTGCAGAGCCACTAAATCCCAACACAGCTCCTGCATGTCCTACTAAAGCTGGCAAAAAAACAGCTCTTTGCCAGCTGGTATGGATCAAACTTTTCACTCTTCATTTTACTTTGAGCTTCATATCATATGGCAAGTTGATGGTGTATTTAAATATAAAGGAAGAACAGAGCTGAATCCAGACAGTGAAGTTAGTCCCTCATCTTTGCCTATGCATTATATTTCCAGTGATTCATCCAGTCTTATTTCATGTCTGGCATAAATGTTAATGGTTCTTCACTGCACATAGGATAATGCCTTTGGCACTAACAGATGCTCAGAAGTTTTATTTTATTGGAAGCTTTATTGTTAGAAGGTCTGAATTATTATGTGCAGATTCCTTTGTTCTTATTTGGGATATGTTTCTTCATAACTCTTCAAGCTCAGAGTACTCATTTTTTACCTTGTCTCAGGCAATTCCTTATATTTAAAAGATACCTGTTTTTAAATATAAGCCCCTGCTTCTATATAAAAGTATCTGCAGAAGATAACATTTTGATGACAGTAATCCCTGAAGTCTTATTTTTTGTCCCCAGTAAACTCTTCTAGCATGGATGGGAGCCAGATCTACACATATCCTCTACCCTTCATTGACCTATTTCAGAAAGTACAGCTTTCAAAACAAATTCTGTCCCCATACCTTGTCTACTTTTATTTTGGCTTCACTTTGGATATTCAACAGTTTTTTTCTTATCTTGGATAACTGAAAAAAGTCCATTTCCAAAAGGTCACTGATGCAAATGTTATTCAACACTGCATTCTGATTTTGATGACTTAAACCTTTTCCTTTCACAGGACTTTTCAGGCTATCAGTTCCTAAAACCTTTCCATTAAGATTCAGCCAGTCTGTGTCCTCCTACTGTTCCCGCAGAAGTACTTTACATTTATGTCCAGAAATTACAAAAGTAGCATTACTAAGTTTTAGTGTCAGTTTTTCAGGTAGTGATGCAGAGGTTTTGCCTCATGGTGCTTATTAAAATTAATAAGTCATATGACCAAATCCATGCAGAAAATTTATTTAAAATTTAAGGAACAGTGAATTAAAACAAAAAAAACATGCACCTGGAGCAAAGAATTCCTTGCTGGAAGGAGATCAGGTGAGGGTGTATTTAAGCAAACTGGGCATACACAAGTTTATGGGACACAGGATGCACCTGTGAGTGTTGACAGAGCTGGCCCAGGTGACTGTGAAATGACTCTTGGTTATTCTGCTGGTTTAAAGGTAAACCAGCAGTAGAAATGAACACCCCTCAAACAGAGATCACAAGTCAGAGTTAATTTAATAAAAAGATTACAATAAATACAATGATATGGAGAAAATTTGGGGGTTAACCCAAAAAAGAACAGATGTATAACCCATCACCCTGGGACATGAACAGAATGGTGTTTGTTAGACCCTGTGCTGAGCACCACATGGTCCCCCTGAGTACAAAGTAAAAGGAAAGGAAAACCTCAGTAAGAAGAATGGCCACAGTCTGGTCAAAAGTGGTGGTCACAGTCCTGTTGAAGTTCAGGTCCTCCTCTGGATCTGACAAGTGCTACCAGAAGTCCCAAACCCCAAGAATATATATGCTCAAATTCAGGTGGGAATGCCCAGTACCTCCCCCAGGGCGGGGAGTTTCACAATGGGTAATTAACTCTGTGAGTCATAGGATATTTTTGGAATCCTTGATGGCCCATTAGCAGCCATGACCTCTCAGGCTGGGTGTGAAGGTGCTAATGCCTTCCAGAGGGGAGTTATCACAGTTGTCATTGGTGTGAAGACAGGGCACTCTCCTGTCTCACAGGATTCTCTAACATCCATCTTGTAGCCTGAGGGGTCAGGTGTGCCCTGGGCAGCTGTTGCAAATGATCCATTATTAACAGTCCATCAGAAATGACATAGAGGGAGTAGAATACAAAGTTTTGTTACACCCCCACAATGATAAGCTGATCCAGGCTGCTGTAACCAGGACAGTTAACTCTGCAAGGTCATGGTGATCAGGCAAGATCCCTGATGACTGGGAGAAAGCAAATGTCATCCCTTTCTTCAAGAAGGGCAAGAAGGAGGATCTAGGGAACTACAGTCCTATCAACCTCACTTTAATCCCTGGGAACATTGAGGACCAAATAATTCTGGAAATTATTTGGGTCAGGAAGGGTATTGGAAGAAGTCAGTATAGATTTATGAAGTGCAATCATGTCTGACTATTCCTGTAGTCTCCTACAAAGACACAACTGGCATTTATGGATGATGGGCAAAAAGTAGATTCTATGAAGTTTGACCTATCAAGGCTTTTGTCACTGTCTCCCATAACATCATCACAGACAATCACTGACAAAGCTGATGAGAGCTAGACAAGGGCACAGAGAGGTGGAGTTGCAAAAGGCAGCACAAAGTCCAGCTGGAAGACAATCACTACTGGTGTACTCCAGAGGTCCAACAATGTTCAAAACCTGCTTTAATGACCTGAATGATGTAACAGCACCCTCAGCAAAACTGCTGATGATACAAAACAAGGAAGAGTGGCTATTGCATCAGCTATCCTTGCTGTAGTTCAGAGGGACCTGGACTCACTGAAGAAGTGGGATGCCACAAACTCCATGAAGTAAAGGGAAAGAAAAGTCTGCATCTGGTAAAGAGTAATTCCATTCACCAGCAATGACTGAGAGTCAACCAGTTGGAAAGCAGCTTCACAGAAGAAACCTGGGGGGATCTGCTTAGCACCAAGATGACCAAGAGTCAGAATTGTGCTCTTCCCACAAAGAAATCCAACACTGTCTGGGACTACATTAGAAGGGTTACTAGAAGGTGGAGTGGTGTGATCTTTTCTCTACACTTAGCACTGGTGAGAACCTGCCTGGAGTCCTGGGTCCAGTCTACGACTCTTCAGTATAAGGATATTCATATACTGTGGAGGATACACAGTGAAAGGTCACTAAAAAGTTGAAGGTACTGATGCACCTGCCATATGAGAACAGATTGAGACTTCTGTGACTGTTTACCCTAAGGAAGACTTAAGAGACTCTTATCTATGTGTATAATACCTGATGGGGCAATTCAAGAAGATGGAGATACAGCCTTACCAGTTGTCTTCACTAATAGGATGAGAAGTGGAGGGTACAAACTGAAATGAATTAAATTTTGCTAAAATATAAGTAATTTTTTTTTTTACTGCAATGACAGTCAAAAACTGGCACAGACCCCAGAGAAGCTGTGGAATCTCCATACTTGGAGACAACCAAACCCAACTGGACAAATACCCGAGAAACCTGCTGTAGCTGACTGCTCTCAGCAGAGGTAGGACTGGGCATTCCCTAGAGGTTGGCCAACCTCAGCCACACTGTGGTTCTGACTCTTCTAGTGCAAGGTGCCCCTGTCCATGGCACAGGGGTTGGAACTAGATGAAGTTTAAGATCCCTTCTAATCCAAACCATTCTATGATCCTATAATTCTGTGCCTGAGACAATTAAATCCAACAAAAATAAGTTTTCTTTACACTTCTAATAAATAAAAGAAAATAGGGCTTGAGGCTGGAATAGCTGTGTGATAAAAATAAGAAAAAAGTTACACAAGAGATGGCATTCTTTTTGGAAGTTGTTTCTGACCAGGTTAATTTCAGTGAGAGAAGCAGCAGTGAGTAAATTGTAATATTGACTCCAAATGTTACCACCTTATTGCATTTATGAAAAATGTTTCATTGGATAGAAAGTTCTTAAGGCTTTGCAGCTCTGCATTTGAGACCAACAGATAGGATACCATCTGCAAAATAGAAAAGACACTGTGTGTTATTTTACTGATTCTTCCCAAAATCGTTCATTGAACTAGATTACATGATTCTGGGAGATTACACCTGGGTTAATGCCAGCAAACTACACATTTCAAGAAAGATGAAATTCTCCTCAAACTACAGTGAAATTAATGCTGCCAAAACTCATTTGAATACTTTCTAAGAGTATTTCCAAATAAAACTCCTCCATTACTCACTTGGGTGACAGCAAACAGGTAAAATTCAAACTTTGGAACTTTAAATGCAGTGAAATCAAAAAGCTCATTTGCTACATTTTCATGACTAACAGGATTTTTTTTTTTTTTTTTTTTTTATTTGAGCTATTAAAGGACACTTTCTATATTAAGAAAAAAATCGTGTGTCCTGACTTTACTTAGGTTATCATCCTTTTTGTGATCTTATATAGAAAAAAAGAAATGGGGAAAAAAATTACTGAGATTAATTACCTTCTCAATTAAACTGGTGAATAAAATGATCATCACTTTGATCTAGACCACTGTAACTGAAGAGATGATACATTTTTCATTTGGAATTTTATTGTGACTGAATAGCAATCCAGTTATCCTTTTTTTTTTTTCCCTCTAAATATTGGAAGGTGGTCTAATGATTAAATGCTTAGCAAATTAACTTGACACTGCCTGTATAAAATAAAGTTAGCTAGGCTATTGAATGTATAACTATGTAATTGGAATGTCCTACTGAGAAAATGTAACAATAAAATACAATAGTATAAATACAAAGGCTATTATTTTTCATTTTTAAAGCTGATTATGAATTCAGATCTCGTGTGTGTCTTTGATGTCCATCAGAACACTCTGTGCTAGTTTTCACTTTTGTGTGCCAACGGAGACTTTCCACTGTGCCTTTTGCAATCGGACTTGCCTATCTCACATTGGCCTTTTTAGCCACCAGCATGCTTGTAGTAAGCATGGGTAGAGCCCTTGCAAATCTTCATTCATGAAGCCAAGCCATGATGACGATGAATGACTATTGTGAAACTACTCAGGGATATGTTTGGTTCCCTATGGGATATCCTTGGAGGTGGAGAGGGCAGTTGACTTTATACAGTCATGCACATTTAGCTGTGAAATTTTCAGATACACAACACTAAATCACATTATACATGTCATATATACATGCATATGGTATGTATGGGTGTTTATGGTATCCGGTGAAGACCAAAAAACTTCTTATTCAGAATTCTGTACACAGGGAATTTGTAAATTTTTCTTTCAGTCAGTGTATATATTTTATTTTCAATAAGCAATCCCTTGAAAAGCATTTTAATTCTAAATATGGCGAGACTCGGAAGACAAAAATGTGGAAAGTAAAGAGGAGAATCTAAGTGATCTGCTCTCAAAAATGGAATTGAATGGGGGAAAAGTCTTCACAATTAAAAAAAAAGAATTCTGTAAAATCTCAAAGCCCTTTGGAGAAAAGGTTGATGAAAGACTAAGAAAAATGATTCACCAGTATTTAGGAGGGGAAAAAACCAAAACAGAATCAAAAACCCCCAGATGTTTGGAACAAAAAAGTAGGATGAAGGAGAATGTTCTTAATAAAACTGATTGTAAACATGAATTGAATAAAAAATTCAGAGAAATAGCTAAAGACAAGCAGGGAAAAAATCAGGGATTAAACTTTTTATAACACACATAGAGTCTGCTACTGATTTACAAAATGACCACACAGAAAAATTTCTTTGGATTCCACCAGTGCAATGAACCTGCTAGAAAGATCTGAGGACCATATGTGTATGATCTTAAACATAGCAAGATTTTATAGAATTTACCTTCTACCTGCCATATTCTTTTTATATGTTGTGGATGAACTGGGATTTTAGCAATATCAGAAAAAAAGGGGAAAGAAGTCCTGAAGTGTCTCTACTCCTTCTTGACCCTTACCCTTAGAAATTGCTAGTATAGCTTTGCAAAGGGCTGAGATGAAATCTTATATGGAAGTTGGGTGACTTATTTTAACTATATTAGAGAAGAAAATTCTCTGTTTTGTAGAAGGAGGGAAAAAAGGGTTAGAAGACAAGACTGTGAAGAAACATCCTTCAAGCTGTGCAGGAGAAGCTTTTGGAGTCTCAGGTAGTGTCAGCAGAAAGAATTCTCCAACAGTATCACTTCCATTACATGGAGCCAACCATGTACTCTACTGGTGCCACACCTCTGCATCCACAATTGCTTTGGTATGTCACTGCTTACCTTTCTGCTACCCAGACTCTGATCTAGAAATCCTAATCCTGATAAGAGAAAAGGATCAATTCTTTTAGCTCACAGCCTAGCTCCAACCAATTGCTCTCTGAAACTGATGTGGAAGCCTGCACCTTGCTGCTCAGCTAGGCATTTTCAAAAGGACATCTAGTTTCCAATCTCTGATAAGAATTCTGATGCCAGCAACACTATAAAGTATTCATGAAAGCATCTGGAGGACAAAGGAACATGGCTGCAGGAGGACAAAATAGGAGTGGGGTCAGGAGGAGAGTGCATGTAGGGCAGGCAGAATGTGGGAGATGTGGTTAACCATGGGAGGAAGGTCAGGAGGAGGAATTTTGTAGTGTCACAGTGCCTCACTTTAGTAAGTGTAGTGCTGTCATTTGCCACAAGTATTTTCTCATCTGTTTGCTGCAACAATTTTATGCTGCTTTTATATGCATGTTTTGATTATAGCTGATGGGACATACTCCAGTGTGCTAGGATCCCTGTGATCTTACTCATTTATTAACTGCTACAAATTCTCATATAAATATAAAGCAGTTTTTGAAATAAAACTAGGATAATTATGACTTTATTTTTCAAATATCTTATAAATCTTCTTCAAATAACTGGGCTTAGTATTTCAAAATATACCAGTGGACTGATTTACGCTTCACATAAAGATTTTTCTGATTTTCTTTCCAATTATATTCTCCCTGTTGGCTGTGTCTAAATGTTTGCCAGTTTCAATGCTTTCACTGTTGTATATAACTTGTGACTATAAAAATCTGTGGAATAAGGTAGCTTCTCAGAGCTTTCTTTATCATGCACTCTGTCTTGTGAATTTTTCTTTACAGACCCAGGTCAAGAGAGTTAAAATAAAAAACGCAAAACAAAAAGTGTGTTTGCTCTGTGTACTTCTCATGCAAAAAAATTTGAAGTAATTATCCTGAAACAAAATGATTTTTCTTATTACTGTCCTCACAGTCAAGCTCTAACTATAGTACAGCTCTATGGAAAGATCATTCAGCTATGTCATAAATTTCCACATACACCAAGCATTGAAAACAGAAAACTAAGATATAAAAAGAGCTATCCTTGTAAACCCTTTGTGTTGCTCTAGCATCTGTTCTAGGCATGCCAGCCAGCAAAGACCTCTAGAGGCTGCTCATGGCTTCATCCTCCTGTGCATTGGCATCCATATACAGGAGGTGCATTAAAACACTCCACCATCTGTGGGACAGCCATTTGTTCCCATGGTGCATACATGAAAGTCCCACAGCTTTCCCATTCTGGACCATATGCTGCTCTCATTTGTATCCCATGGATTTGGAACTGAAGTATAATGTAAATAGGAAAGTCTAGTTATTGGGATCTGCTGTTTAATTTATGCAAAACGGAGGCAATGTCATTCTGCAAATCATAGGGTTGACATTTTAGGAATCTATCATTTACATAAAGATGTTGGTGTCTTCAAAAATAGTATATGTATAATGACACACATCTGAAGCACAGAATTCACATCCAGATTTCTATTACTACATCATCTCAGACCCTGTGATATTCATTTCTGACTTTTAAGTTAGAGTGTTAAAGACACAAAGACAAAATTTGCGTCTGGGCTAGGTTTCCCAATGCCTTCGATATTTGGTTGCATCTGTAGTTTCCAATCAGTCACACTCCATATAAAAGGAGACCTTTTCCTCAACATTCCATAAAGACTCTTCTTTCTGCCTTTTAAAAGTATGTTTTATTCATTCTTTTGTGAATTAAAATACTGAATTAGCTATCCCATGGATATAAGCTATGTAATCTCTGTTTCAAATCAGATAATGTGGATTTTTTTTAAAAAAAAAAACTTATTTATTTGCCTAATGGGTCTGGTAAACATGACCAGTCAAACTCATTGTATTGCTTCCATCAGTGCACACTCATATGCAATTCTATTACTTCCATGACACATACATTTACTGTGTTTGATTCCATGTATTTTAAAATATTGTGAGCCAAGCTGTTGGTACTGTAGCAGTGCAGTCCTGAGGGTACCACCAAGTAGCGTGAGAGCAAATTAAACTTTGACTAAGTAACCTTGTACAATCTTTCATGTGCCAATCTTGATTAGATGGGCATCTGGTACTGTCTTAGAAAACTCAACAAATGGGAGGCTGCAAAAGGGCACCCTACTCATTGTAGTTGTTACTAATTTGCATGCCCTTGTGCTTTTTGCAGATGATGTGGCTTTTCTTCTGTTTCCCTGATTGAAGGGTGGTGCAGTTAGAATAATAGAATCATAAATTATCCTGAGTTGTAAGGGGTTCACAGGATCATCAAAGTCCAGCTCCTGGCCCAGCACAGGATCACCCCAAGAATTACACCTTGTGTCTGAAAGCATTGCCCAAAACACTTGAATTCTGGCAGGCTTGGTGCTGTGATCACTTCCCTGGGGGGCCTGTTACAGTGTCCAGCTACCCTCTGGGTGAAGAACTTTTTCCTAGTATCTAACCTAAACTTACCCTTATCACAGTTTCAGACCATTCCTTCACGTCCTATCACTGGTCACCAGAGAGATTGGTGCCTGTCCCTCCACTTCTCCTCATGAGAACCTGATGAGGTCTCCCCTCAGTCTCCTCTTCTCCAGGATGAACAAACTAAGTAACCTCAGCTGCTCCTCATACGGCTTCCCCTCAAGTCCCTTTACCATCTTTGTTGCCCTCCACTGCATGCTCTCTGATAGTTTTATGTCTTTCTTATAATGTGATCCCCAAAACTCCACACAATTTTCAAGGAGAGATTGCACTAGTGCAATGTAGAGAGGGACAATCCCCCTGCTTGATCAGCTGGCAATGCTGTGCTTGATACACCAAAAGACATGGTTGGCCCTCCTGGCTGCCAGAATCCCCAGGTTCCTTTCCACAGGGCTGCCCTTCAGGCTTTCCTCCCTCAGTCTATATGCAACCAGGGCTGCCCCATCCCAGGTGCAGAACGTGGCACTTGTCTTTTTTAAATATTATAGAGTTGGTGATTGTCCTAATTTATCAAAGTCTCTCTGCAGGGCCTTTCCATCTTTAAGAGAGTCAGTAGCTTCTCCCACTGTATGTGTCATCAACAAACTTACTCATTATCCCTTCAAGTTCTGCATCCAAGTTGCTAATGAAGATGTTGAAGAGCACTGGGCCTAAAATGGAACCCTGCAGAATCCCACTCATGACAGGTTGCCAGCCCAGTGTAACTCCACTTACTGTAACTGCTTGTGCCTGACCTGTGAGCCAGTTGCTCACTCACTGCACATCGAATTTATCGAGTTGTGTGCTCAAGATTTTGTTCAGAAGAATGCTGTGAGAGACAGTATTGAAAGGTTTACTAGAATAAAAAAAGAAAACCAAAACATTACATCTACTGACTACCCTTGATAAGCTAGGTGGCTTACCGCAACATAAAAAGAAATTAAGCTTGATAAGCAGGACTTTTCCATCATGAAGCTGTGCTCATTGCAACCTTCAGGTGTTTTTCAATATTTCCCAGAATAATCTATTCCATAATTTTACCAGTCAGTGAAGTGAGACTGACAGGCCTGTGGTTTCCAGAGTCATCTTTCTCGCCCTTCTTGAAATTGGGACAATGTTAGCCAGCTTCCAGTCAACTGGGACCTCTCCAGAATGCAAGACCATTCAAATATCATTGAGAGACACCTTGTAAAGACATTAGCCAGATCTTTGAGTATTATCAGATGACTCCCATCAGGCAATGGGAGGGCCATCAGACCCTGTAGATTTATAGGGTTTCCAGCTGGAGCAGCAGATCCCATGCAGATTCATGGTCCACTGGGAGCTGATCATTCTCACAGCCATGGTCCTTCAGGTCAGGGCACTGGGACCCTCTTAGCCCACCTTCATTGTTGAAGACTTAAGTAAGAAAGCTTGTGGGCTAGGAATTTGGTGCCTAGATGCTTTGTGGATTTGAACTTCAGCGCCTTCCTCCTAGCACCAATCAGGTATTGCCTCTGCCATAAATCACTGTATGACGGGGGCAAATAATTGAAAGACCACTGGTGCCACCAAAAGGTTTGTTTTACGTCTGTTGCTATGAAGAGCTTTATTAGGACAGGTTTCTTTTCATGTCCCATTTGTGGGTTTCTCTCTTAACTCTCACTGCTGAAGAGAGTAAACTGAGTGGTGTAGCACAGTCTTCAAAAGAAAGAAAAAAAAAAAAGAAAAAAGGAGTGAAGAAGAGCTGC
The DNA here is from genome assembly GCA_013396655.1 of Campylorhamphus procurvoides. Lineage (NCBI taxonomy): Eukaryota > Metazoa > Chordata > Aves > Passeriformes > Dendrocolaptidae > Campylorhamphus > Campylorhamphus procurvoides. Next base: position 220,082 of record WBMV01006456.1, read on the forward strand.
TGCCTTCCTTATGCTATCCAGTTCACCCTTTTTTTTCAACATAGGAACTCCAAGCAATATGGAGGGAAACACACAGCTGCCCACTCCAGCTTCGCCTTTAAGTAAGCTAGCAATGCTGCATGTCTCATCAAGCTATGTCAAATATTCACTGCAAAGGTATGGAAATTGGAGTGTCTTGTTATTTTATGGCAGTGCAGAATTACTATACTGTGGTGCAATTGGTGCATGTTGAGTTCCCAGAAAGAAGTAAGCAGGACAAAAGATTTTGGCCAAGTTGCATATGTTGTTAAGTGACACCACCATCTGGTAAGCTACCATTTTTCAGAGCAGAATGTATCAACACTCTTCACCAGCTAAGCTGTCACTTCAAAGGCTGTGGTTTGAGCTCAGTTTACCTGTATCTTGAAAGGTACCCCTCTGTGGACCATGATCAGGATATCATTGGGTCAGATGGGGTGCACTGCCATTTCAGCAGTGAGCAAAGGAGATGTGTGACAGTGAGATCCTAGATGGCTATGTTTTTCTTGTGGACTTTATGATTTCCCTTCTGGCGTGAATTTTGATACCTAGTGGTGAGGCCAAGTCACCAAAGGGTTATTAAAGCACTGAAAGCTCTTGCACATGCATTAGCATGAAAATCTTACATGGTGCATGTTGGGGAAGAAAAACAATTGTTAACAGATGGAGATCTGAAGGGATTGTCCAGCAAGCCCTGGGCAGCACATACGGAAAGGGTTTCCTCCCTTTAATAAGACAGAAGCCTGCCACGAGAGGATACCTTGGGGACCCGGACTGTTTTCAGCTATCTGTGTGTATTAGCCCTGTCTTCACTTGCAAGATATGGAAGGACTTTACAAGATGTTGCAAGACATGCAGAAACTGTTTGTTCCCCCCGGGTGGTCCTTGGATGGAGAAATGCTTACTGTACTATGAAATATAGGGACTGGATTTCCTAACCCTAGTTAACATAACTCATCCCTCTCATTAACATGTCCTGCCTCCTCATTAACATACCCTGCTCCTTGGTTCTATATATTATAATGCGAGTGATCAATAAATGTCTCAGTTTCTACCCCCAAACTGGGAACGTGTAGATTATGACTGGTCAACAGGTCAGGCAATGTAAAATGAACATTCATCCAGGAAATATTAGCAAGGTCTGAATGGTTGCGGAGCCTGTCAACTCAATTGTTCTATCAATTTTTAAGGGTAATTTTGAGTATAAATAAAAAGCACTACTGCTAAGTTAAATACAGCCCTCTCTCCCTGAAAGTCTGTACTTGCCATGTTATATTGTGTGAAATTTATCTTCTGCCTGATGGTTATAAACCTACATCTTTTTTTTCAAGTTCAGTTACTGAGGGAACCAAGATTTTCCTTGAACTTTTTCAAAATATCAGTGACTAATTTTAGATATTTAGCTTTTCAGAGAGCAATAAATGGGAAGTTTTTTCTCCCTCACAGAGACAAGCCCTTCTATTGCTGTGTAATTGACAAAAGTACTGAAGAAACCAGTGAAAGGCTATGCAGCGTTACATTCTGTTAACTTTCAGAGTTCTGTTGATATTAAGAGGCTAGTCCATCCCTTAACACACAGTATCTATTCTTTGTCTTTGATCCTAACAGGATGTTAGTCAGTAACAGGCTGGTGCTGATTACTTTGGCATCTTTAGAGAACATTACGAATTTCTCAAATCATTAATGAAATATTCCACCTTATTACAGGAAACTGGTATTTGTGTACAGACTAAACACAGATAGAAGGATTTAGAGGGAGGAGACAGGAGCATGTGGCTCGATGAAACTTCTATATGAGTTTCTAAAACCCTAAAGAAGTAGAACAATTTGCCCATAATGACTTTGTTTAACTTGATACTAGTTCATACTCCTCTTTTGAAAGAGAGTCATATAACAGACATTTTTTCTTTATTTCTTCTTCGTTTCAGGTAAATACCTCAACTGATTTAATTATGCAAGCTAGCCATGGATTTTGGAGTTTGGAGTGAGTTTTGTGTTTCTCTGTCAACAGTTAATGACACCACAAACATCTAAATCATCATGGAGAACCTAATTTTCTTTTCTGCTCCAAGTGCCATGACTAGCATCAGCTATTGCAGGAAAAAATAAGGAATCACAGTCTTGGCCTACAAAAAACTTTAACTAAGGAAGAACAGCATGATCAGCTTTTTTATTTTTTAATGCGATTCTAAATCTACCAGTACAGTATATATGGTGCCACCAGCTTAACTGCCCATAAGCACCATACACACACACATTTTTGATAAAAGATACATGTGTACTGAAGTATAAGAGGAATATGACATGTGGGGGGGTTCAAAGTAAAACAAATCTTTTGCTTAGCTTGGATCTCATCACTTTCATGCATAACATTTATTTGCAAACTTCTCCGTGAGACAAAACAAGTGCTAATCATGCCTCCTGTAGCATTTATTGTTCTTAACTCCTGATTGTAAAACACTTTGCTATCTTTGGATGAAAAAACAGCAAGAGCACATATGGCTGTCAGAGTAGTTCAAATCCAGAGCCATAAGCCAGGCCTCTGTATTTCAAGTCGTGTGTCCTGTGGATTAGTTTGTCACCTATACAGGGATAGCTGACGAGTCCAGAAAAGTGTATCTGCTGCACATGAAAGAGAGGAGTGAGAAATCATTCATTGGCACATATTAAATGCAAGTGCTCTTTTCAACAGTTGCCCCAAGGTGCCCCAGTGCAAACAGTCATATAAATGATACAGAAGTCACATAACAGGACAGTTAAAAGCATATACGTTAAAAATGGTCAACTGGCACAAGAAGCTGATTAAAATACTGTTCAATTAATATTCAACAGTAAAGAGAAAGGATAGAACCATAGTGGAAAATGAGATCCTGTGCTACATCCTTGGCTTGCTTGTCTTTCTTTATTTCAGCTCACACAGGGGTTCATACTCTGGCTCTACCCTACCCGAGTGCAATACCAGGTAGTATCATGCACCCACCATCCTCCCCCCTGCATCCCATGTTCCTCCATCTTTCCTCCCCTTTCTATAGTTTAAGTGAATGTCTGTGTGCTTGCAGGAAAGTAACCACAGCAAGCAACATCTGGATGCCTGGAAGTCAGCTTAACTGTGACATTCATTTCCTTTGGCTTATTTCAGAATCTCTGTGAGGAATGGTAAGGATAACCATGTAGAAAGTAAAAGGAAAATATAAGAGAAATAAAAGTAAGCTGAAATTTGAAATGGTATGAATTCGTATCTACAGTTTCTGACCAGCAATTGGTTTGTCTAGGTGGCATTTCAAGGCCTTGGAAAAGAATCATTTGTCTGCAGCAGCTAAACCAGATGACTGAGAAGGTGCTTTTAATTTTTGATTCTCTATTTTGATGGATGCTGCTGACCTGTTTTGGTTCAAGGAACGCAAAACCAAGCTGTGTTAAGGTTTCAGTGTTCAGTGTATCGACACTGGACATTGTATCCAGGATTCATGCTGTTTTAAATAGTAGGGTCATGTATCATCATTATGTGTGCATTGTATACCTAGGAAGGACACATGTTTTTTTGTGTGGTATGTTACTGTAGCTATTAGACTATTAGAATGGGTATGGTGAGTATGGTATATTGTCCTAAATATAGAGATTTAGATATTTTGGTACTACTCATGGTGATAATTCTGCAACTCATTGGTATTTCTGGAGAATAGGGATTAGTCAGGATTTCAACCCAATAAGACAGACATTGAAAAAGGAATATGAGGAGCTGAAGCAGTATGACTGTGGGAAAACAACCTTTCCAGACTAGAGCTGAGATACAGGAGCCATGCCCCTATGAAGAGACATGATGTCACAAGAGACTAGTTCTGCATTTGTTAAGGTCACTATCATGCCATTCCAACCTCCTCTTTATTTTGAGGATTAATTCTTTTCCTTTATCCCAAGTTTTAATCAAAATTCCCTTTTCTCTTGAAAGCCAGAGAAAAATTCTGTAATATAGGCTTACTCAAACATGAGTTGCAGTCCACCCAGGTCTGAACTCTTCCTGGAAGGGTCAGGGAAAGCTAGCTAAGCCTTTAGATAGATTTCTAATCCTAGGTTCTGGCTGGAAAAAGCCAAGTCCCAATACCTATTGCTGGTAATACTATGAGTTTGTTAATGTACATTCAATTGGTTTTGGGAAAAAAAATTGGAAAATTAAAGTTGCTGTTCAGGAAGTAAAGAAGATGACTAGAAAATACATTTGATATTTTTTTAAGAGCTGAAACTCTCTTCAAGCTCCTGATGCTATAAGTGATTTAGTGTAAAAAATGGACTTCTCATTTTCCGAAACTGTCACACTGTTTCATGATATAACTTCCATCAGTATACTTTCATTTTTTTGTAGCAGTGAATATGAAGAATATACTCTGCTATACTGTAGCTGAGATCAATGATTGTACTGACATCTACTGGTAGTGGTATAATAATACTTTTAACTGTTACATGTGATATTGGAGGGAAAAAATAGAAGCATAAAAATTCTGTACCGCATCACTCCCTGCAAGTACTTATTCTCCTTTTCATTCTTTCTTTTTTTTTCCCCCATTTTCATTAAACTATGCTATTGTCCTCAAATCTTGATAATAATAGAATACATTTCCAAGATCTGTATTTTCATTGTGATGAAATATACAATTTGTATATATTTTCAATGTATATATTTTTAATGAAATATACCACGCAATTTCAGTACTTGGATTGGCATTTTGGTTGGCTGGTGTACCAACTAATTTGGCTGAGGTTTTTTGGCATTCCCCAGTTATGCGTTGAAAGGGAATGGGGATTAGTATTAAACAAATGCCATTAAAATGACATAACAGGGAAACACTCTGAATTTAATGATAGGCACAGCTTTTCTGAGTCAAAGTTTAAATAGCCCTAGTATTGCATCAGAACTGCTGTACTATGACTCTGATAGTACAGACATCCAGCACCACCGCATCTGCATGAGGACAGAAAAACTCTCTCTGGCAATCACCTCTGATTGAAGTTGCTTTGACACTTATTGGAGGAGTTTTTTATTCTATAGTTGCCCAAATGAATAATGAAATGAATTTGCTAAAAAGCTGTTGGGCAGGGAACAGTAGACATGAATTGTTGCTCTTCACAAATCATGTCCTTGAAATACAGAAAGACAAACAAAATAGAACTTTAAAATGTAATAAAATTTCCAAGGGAATGTGTCCTCAGCCATATAATGCACATAGGAGAGTATGTCAGTCTATTTTTAAACATCAGTCTGCAACTTTCTAATTCATCAAAATCTGTGTATGAAAAGGGTACCAGCTTTTAAATAATATCTCATAGCTAGATTTCAAGCCACATTATAAAAAAAAAGAAGTCCAGCATTGGGAATGTTCTCTCTGATTTTTGTTGAGCCATCTGATTGCATAGCAACGTTTTTTTATCTTGAGTAGAAGAGGCAGACACAATGGGTATGGTGTCAGTACAGGAATGGAGAAAAAAGACTAAGAAATAAGTTCCTCCGGGATTCGATAAGAAATTTATACCTTGTCTTTCAAAGGTCCTTTCAAACATTCGGTGGAATAGTTCACTTAGTGATAGAGTTGTAGGGTCTGTATAACAGCTGTTCCTTTATTCCTGTCTATGTTTATCATTAAATCTATATGCACAAAACACCAATATAACAGACTATAGGATTGTGATAAGCCGAACAGAGCAACCCTTGAAACTGTTGATTTATGGTTTACCTGCAGTCAGACAGGAACTACAGTTTCACACAGTTCTTAAATGTACCTGTAATTTTTATCTCATGTTTTGGACGTCATCAACAAAGTAGAAAATTATAACGTTTGATATGCAGGAGCACTAGTCTTGATAAGTCATTAAATTCTTCCTTTGGGAGGTGAAGGTGCTGACAGGTATCTTGATTACCACTAGCTTTGAACATAAGGATATTTTTGACATATGAAGATCTCTTTATAAATTAAACATCATAATCACATTTGATAAATCCTTTTATGCTTCCATCACTATAAAGATACATGACTCACTGTATTTGTTAGAGAAACCGATGATCAATAACCATGTTAAATGCTTTCTCTATATGATATGCAGCTTTCTAAAACTGCAACAAATTAGAAGCAATCTGCCCTAATCTAAACATCTTGACATGACATGTTCTCATTGTAGCATTAGAGCAAAGCATTAGGAATATAAACTACTTTCTATTAAATGGTTATTATTTTTAAAGTGATTGGTATTTGAAGAAGTGTTTAAAAGATTAATTTATCATTACTAGAGATAGTAACAATATGAAAACCAGTTTTGGCTTGGAACCATCCAATTAAGTATTTCACAAATATTAGATAAAAACTAATTTTTAACAGTGCCAATGTATGAGAATTACACTATTTTTATATTTTTCAATACAAAATAATCCTTGCATATCTTTTAATAATCTCTAGGGCTATGGTCATGGAAAATCTAAACTGGCATTCAAGGCCACAAATAGCGAATTTCTTGCAGGTGTTATGGAAATGCTGCTGTAACTACAAAGCCTAAATATTTGAAAATGTGACTTTAGTACACCTAAACAGACCTAGAGCTTACCTTCTATTTTCCAGCATGAGAATACTGTGAAAGGGCTTGCTCTTACAAGGAGACAAAAGTGAAGACTAGTAGTAAGATATTACAGGTGCTATAAGAAATATTTTGTATGATTAGACATTGCACTTAAACACTTAAATGACTGGGTTTTTCATCATATGCCTTGTGTATGGGAAAATTTTGCCACTTATGGTAAAATCTGCCATGTATTTTATGAAAATAGAGTTGACAACCACCTTTGAAGGACTTTCACTAATCACAACAAGTGTTCCAGCATGAACTTGTTAATTCACTATGCTGTGACTATGAAGATAATCTTAGGCAAGACAGCCTGACTTCTTCTGTAGTCTGAGGCATCAGATTTTAGATCTCTTAGAGTGGATCCAGAGGAGGGCTACAAAATTGATGAAAGGGCTGGAAGACCTCTCCTGTGAAGTAAGGCTGAGTGAATCGTGAAACATCCAGAAGAGGAGAATGCTCTTAGTGCAGGCTTCCAATACACAGAGTGGGGTTGATGAGAAAGAATAGAGAATTTTTAACAGGGTTTGTAGTGAAAAGACAAGGTTCGACAGTTTAAAACTGAAAGAACTTAGGTTTTGATTGGGCATAAGGAATAAATTACTTACAACGAGGATGGTGAGAAATTAAAACAAGTTGTCTAGAGTAGTTCTGATTTTAGTTTCATTTCACATCTGATTTATTTACATTTTGAAGAGAAATTAAGAAACCATTTTCCAAGCCATCTGACAAATTAATTTGAAGTATAAATCTTTTTTTTTTTTGTTGTTTCTCTCGAGCTTCTACGCCAAATGTCCATCAGATTTATTATTTCACTCATGCTTACTGAGTTTTAACAGATGTTCAAATTACTTAATTTTTAGAGTTTGCTGTTCCTTCCTGGGTTTAACAAGTGTCTTCACCATCTCTGGATTACCAGGCACTTTTATTCCTACCAGAAAATTAATTTCTCAAATCTCTAATCAAGGTTGAAAAATCACCTATGTGTTGCCACTGTTGTAAGGAAAGTACCCTTATAAGTAAGGTATGACTATGACTGCTGTACTTGGTACATATCCCACATCAGAATGCTGATGCTTATAGCTTAATGAAAGCTTGAGGCAGCAAAAGGTCAGCAGGCAAAACTGGTGTTTTTTCTCAAAGCTGTTTATAACTGGGTATAAATACACTGTTTGTGAATAAAATTGCAGGTACAAAATAACTCTAATTACACTATTTAGAAGATAAATTTTCCTGTTCAAATTATTTCAAGGATTTTCTTTACAATGCATACAAAAAAATCCAATAAACACCCAGAGCTGAGAGAATTATATGAAGTAAGGCACCATTTGAATTTTCCTGAGACATAAAGAAGGTAATAAATCTGGAGCTGGATCCAGAGAAAATATGATTAATTCAGTTTGGTATAAGTTTCGCAATATAATAGATGCCTATGGCCTTGCTATAGCTTTCAAGGCCTTGATGGAAGCACTGAGGCATGGACAGAGAATATTTGTTGTCTTAGAAAATGATGCTGGCCTAAGAGTTGTTTTAGCATGAAAGAACATAGGCAAGGATATTCAAATCTTTCTCTCTCCTTGGGCTGAGGCATTTCCTATTATTTCAGATTTATGGGTCACAAAATTCTCTGGCTACTTCATACTTGCACCAAAGCCTTTTTCCTTTTCGTGTGAAGTAGAGACATCCACATATACGCGGAATAGCTTTGTCGGCTGAGCACTACCTGTAGCAGACCCTGATTTAATTTTCATTCTTCCCTCTGTTTGGACCGAGGGCATTCTTGATCAACGAACTTACTAGGATGTTCCTGGCATGAGTTAGGTAAAAGACTTCTGGTTTCAGATTTCCATAATGCCTTGCATGAGAAGTGTGAGACAAAACAGTCTGCATTTGACCCCAAATGCAAGGACTGTGCCCACTATGGTACACCATTAGCTAGGATAGTGCAGGTTATTTTTGCAAGAAATATAAGTTAAATCTCTTCCAAGAGGGATCTTAGTTCATTTGTCTGAGTGCCAAAATCTTTCTTAAAAATGAAGAAGTAGGATGCTTTTTGGTTATTGTGGGGCATGCACAGGAAGGTATCTTCTAACAAAAAAATCTGGTTAGCCACCAAAATCAGATAGAAAAATGTCAGATTTATGAATTTTAGCAGGATGTACCTGATGGTAGACTAAAAATATTTTAAGAAACAAAAATGAAATCATCTACATAAATTCAATGTTGCAAATGTAATGCTGACAACTCTTAAGGTGTGAAGACTAAAGCAGTAGACTTGGATAGGGCTGAGTATTGAGCGTAACCATACTTGCAGCCTTCTCTAGGTACAGATCTGGAGAACGGCTCTTGGATCTCATCAGGTTGAATAAATTTTGTAAGAACTGTTTATCTCTAACTTTTCTGAAGGTAGTTTCAACACTGAGAGCCACCATTTATTTTGCTACAGTGGAATGGACAGTGGCAGTATCAGAAAAAGCACCTGCAAAAGACAACTACAGTGAGAATAACCTTGCAGGTCTGAAAGCCCCTTGCAGTGAAGTCCATGTCAGTTGTCAAGAGTTAGGTTTCAGAAAAAGAAAACATATACATTGACCTGGAGGAGGGAAGGAGTAAGGTTGCTTGTAGCCTCATGAGGATTATGATACTACCCATGTTGCAGTGCAGGGGTTTGTGTGCAAACTAGTGCATCTGAGTTTGAATACAGCTAGTTTATTCAGAGAGAACTTCTAAAAATTACAAGGGTTTTTCTCCTGCTGCTGGCATCCCTCCTCTTTCTCTTGTCAAGTCTTTCCTATTCAAAAGCATGCAAGGGCAATAGGGTGATGTAGAAACATCACTCTTGCTATCTGCAGCATCTCCTTTCTGCTGTTTGAGTAGCATTTACAAACAAGATGTGCATTTTGGACTTTTTTCACATTTAAGAAGGTATGTGTGTATGTTAAGAAAATATTGGATTATGAGATGGAATAGCTTTAATACTTTGGTTTCCTTCATGTGTTTCTGAAGTTGACTGGGCATTTTTAGTTCTGTTTTTCAAAGCTTCAGTTCCCAAATGATATGGACATGAGAGAGAAGAGTATGAGAGGGAAAGAGTGATTTTTGCATAGTTGCTTTATTTTCTAAAGTGACATTATTATTATTATTCCTTCTTTTCTACATACAAATTAGATTCAAATGTTATTAGAATAGCTTTGAAATTCATCACTTTGCAGTTGTTAAATCCATTTCCTCTTGGTTTGTCCCCTTGGCAACAAAAACTAAAAGGCAACCATATAGTGAAAAAAATGTTGCAGCTCATCTGAGCCTGCCTTTGCACAATACATTTTGTGATTCTGGATGATTGTAGATTAGATGCCATCTCAAGCCATAAATTGGGAAAGTTTATGATGGCTTTGAGACCTTGTCCTGTGCTCTACACACTATATGAATCCTTAAAAGGTTGGAGAAAACAAGGAGCCCTTGCTAATGACAATGGCAACACCATGTAGCTAGAAAATGAGCTATTTTCTGCATACAAGTTGTGACTAATAATAGGCAACTATTTTACTCCACAAAATGACACGCTCAGCTTACTACAGCTCAGTGTTTCTCGATAGAATTTTCATTCTTATTTTTACTTATAATGTGAGTTTCTCGCACTTGCCGAACAGCTAAAGGCAAATTTGCACAATTCATATCAAAATATTTAAGAGCTCCATCACCAGTATTGAGGCCATGCTGCTGAGAATGCAGCTGCGCTGGGCAGGGCACGTCTCAAGGATGGAGGATCAGCACCTCCCTAAGATTGTGCTCTATGGGGAACTCGCCACCGGCTGCCGCAAGAGAGGAGCCCTGGAGAGGAGATACAAGGACTCCCTGCAACAATACCTAAGCCTTGGCCATATTGACCACCATCAATGGTCCACTCTGGCCTTCAGTCAGGTGAAATAGAGACACACCATCCATAATGGTGCTGCTTCCTTTGAGAACATATGCAGAATCAGTCTGGAGGAAAAAAGCCAACACAGGAAGAACTGTGCCTCATCAATACCACCCTTGGAGACTTTCCACTGTGTCTTTTGCGATCAGACTTGCCTATCTCGCCTTGGCCTTTCGAGCCATCATCGTGCTTACAGTAAGCATGGGTAATGCCCTTCCCAAACCTTCATTGGTGAAGCCAAGCCACAATGATGATTTAAGAGCTCCTCATGACAATACCATTATTAGAAGGTACCCTTATCTAGAAGAGAAGCAGATGTCCTAAACCAAAGTGGACTTTCACAAAAAAAAGCCGGATTTACTGATTTAGCTTCCTGCCCTAACAGAGATTTTTTAATGTTAGTGAGAGTGCAGTTGAACTAAATTTCTATTTGTTTCATTTGCTAAAATGATTTTTACTTAGTATTAAATTCCTATTTAAGAACAAACTAAATTGGAACTTTCACTTGTCAGAGACTTGTATAAGTTAGCTTATTCCATAAAACACCAGTCTCTTTACTTCTTCTGATCAGTTGAAACCTCTTTTCTCTCTGTGTTTTTCAATTTTTTTCTTAGTACTTTCGGGGTGGCATGTGTAGGAATGGTGAACTCTTGCAGCAGCTGAGCATGCACAAAGGAAGGCAAGACAGTCAATGAATCAAAGCAAATTTTAAGGATTTTTACATCAGTGAACCTGCCTGAGACTTTTAAACTCAGCCATTTACAGACATGCTCATTCACATCAGGGCCAATAGTTTGTGGCACAAAGCAGCAGAAGATTCCTCCTTCCATACAGCCTGCTGAGTAGGATATATTCTCAAGAAAGGAAAAGTTATGTCACTCTTCTGGTTTTTACAGATGCTGATCTTGCTACATAAAACAGCATTAGAGGATGGCAGATATAACAGTTAATAAAGCCTTTTTCCTGGGCAGCTTCTTCAAAGGAGCAGAGCTTTTTTCTTTGGAGATGTCACCTGCCATCTGTAAGCAACTGGGCCAGTGTGAACAACAAATATGTAATTTTCAAAGTCACAGGCAGAGGGATATATACTTGGCATGTTTGGATTTTGGATTCATACCCTCTATACTGATACCAACAACATTCTGGTAATTCCTAGTCTGTAATAATCACATTTTCAACTCATCTCTATATTAATTGTATTAACAGTAGTTAATAATAACACCAATAGCTTTAGTCCTAAACCGAAGTTCAGCTACATCATATATAAGATGAAAGAAGGACACAGATACACATTTTGGCCTCTTCGCTACACATAACTTAAAACTGAGAAAGAACACGCAGAGCCATGTTGAATACAGCACCTTTAGAGAAGCAACTGTGGAAGGTCATGAAGAAAAGCTGTTTGCAAGGTTATCTCTGGACACAAAATGACTTGGCAAAGCCATCTGTAAAACTCCATTGTCCTCTCAAACAGACTACAGCTCTAATACTGGTGCATGACTGGGACAGTATAGTGAGCTGATACCACTTTTATGGTCCAATATGTAGGGAACTGTTTATCTAGAATTGGTTATATCAGAAATGTTTCTGGGAATAAAAGGCTCAAGTCTGAGTTGTATGTTTCCCAGGATTTTGATTCTGAAAGCCACTGAAAGCAAAACACTTCTCCAGTTTCACAGTTTGGATCAGAAGCAAAGACTTGAAGATAACGTGTACTTCTAAATGTAATCTGCATCATACACTGCATAGGAAAAGATGTCAGATACACGGATTAGCTAAATAGTGCACACAGAGGCAAATACAAGCTGTTTGGACAGTGATAGATGGCAGAGCCATACAACAAATTGATCTATACATCTTGCTGTGCTTTACTTTAGTTTGACCAATTCATCAAGAGGATTTCTTCTCTTCTGTAAGAGGAGCATTTCCTTTTCTTTCTATCAACATTGCTCCCTCCCATATAATGTACAGTAGTTTACTTGGCTGTAAAACTTTTTAATTATAGCACATATTTTCCAGATAAATTTATATCACTGTTCTGACATCCCAGCACTTAGGGGAGAGGTGCTATCACTTGCAATACCCACAATTAACATCATCAGGAATTACATACACTCCTGAACTGGTCAGGTCAGCTCCTTCCATTCTGAATTTTTTAGAACTAAAGGAAATGTCATGTAGGACCTATCAGTTTTTCTAACACAAAAATTACTAAAGAGATAGTGCCTTGTCTTTTCAAATACTGAAACAACTGTTGCATTGACAAGTACACTAGATCCCATGTTGCTCTAGACTACGCCCCTTGAGGGACATTTGAAAAACGCCTTTCAAATTAGGTTGTTTGAGAGCCGGGTCTGTCAAATATGTGTCAGCCTTTGGCAAAATTCAACATTTGGTGGGGAGAAAAAAGAAAAGTGCCTTAATCTGATGAAACCAGACACTCCTTGTAGGTATTACGTGTCTGGAAAATCTACGATAAGGTTGATATGCTTTGTCACTTATTTGGCTTTACTTCTGTGCTATGGGTAAAGCCTGTGCTTTAAACTATCCTGTTTGTGTGTAAACAAATGTCCTTTTAATTTGCAATAATTTCAAGTATTTTGTTTTGTAGTTATAAATGATTAACATACCTTTTATGATTTTTTTTTTACTTTATTTTACCTTATGGGGCATACTTTCCCTTCTACACACATGTGTAACCTCCAGTAGCAATCACAACAGTCATGAAGTATATCCCCAGGGAAGACAATTTCCCTAAGAACTTTTAAAATGTAAATCTATGCATCATTCTTGCCAACATGCATGCTTCAGTAAGTGAAACTAATATTCTGTACTTTCCAGCATAATAATAAAAAAACTGAATAAATTTCAAATACAAAAGTTGAGAAAGTTCCTAATTTTAACTCTGCATAACAACATGCATGATACCTCCAGTAAAAGAAGTAACTGCATAGTTATGCCATCCGACTTTTGCAGCGCAATTTTTATGTTGATGTGATGGAGGAGAAGGGTGATATATTTTGACTGTATGCTTCTGCTATAACTTCTGGAAAATGCAGTACCAATGTATGTTATGCTAAAGAGCTCCATGAAAAAAAAGAAGATGGTGATTCAACAGTAGTTTGAGAAGAACAGAATGCATAACCACATACTTAATATATTTAAATTAGCAGCTATAGGAATTAGGATCACAGTTACCTTTGATCTCAAATTGGTTTTCTACAGTTTAATTCCACTTAAAGAAATGGATTATTCTTGGTTTACACATCAGGGGATAAAATTTGATTTATAATAATTTTTACCATCTCTAAAAAGGAAGATTGTAATTAGTGGGGGTTTTTAACTTAAAATTTGAGGAAGTGCTGTAGTGAAAAATATATTATTGTACCTATCTATGCATATATACACATGAATATACATTAAGAAAATTATGCTGTCATATTGAAGAGTAAGGTTATAAAAGCAGAAATTTATTCAGTTTTTAATGAAGGGTTTATTGGTCTCATATTTTATTCTAAGTTCAGAGATGGAATTTTTGAAGCATAAATATATAAATATTTCTGAGCCTTTCCTAAAACGATTCTTTTAAGTCTATAGAACATATATTCTACCCATTCTGCAGTAGGGCATGCCCATACCAAAATATAATACCTACAGCAATGAAACAAAGCAATTATTGTTATGAATGCACGTTTCTTGTTAGGGATTAAATAGATCTGTGCCATAAATGTTGTCATATGTGTTTCATAGTCAATATCCTTCTCACAGAGAAGTCAGTATTTGTGACTCGGTAGAATCAGACTTTAATTTCATTTACTAGATCTTGTTCCCATTACTATTTTTAAAGACTGCATCCCCAGTAGTGGCCTGGTGAATGATTTAATGGAGACATAGACTTATTTTTGGTGCCCCTGTTATTTTTGTAATGATTTTTTATCTGAGTTCACTTCTTCTTCATGTTTTCTAATAAATCTAAGCAGTATATCCTTAATATTTTATTTATCTATGTAAATCAGCAAGGCAGACATCTCACCAATATTGGTACTTTGACCATGAATCTACTATAAATTGGCCCAAGAAATTAAATCTTTCAGGATGTTAATACTAGAGAACATAAAATGTGGGTTTTTTTAGATCCTCTTCATCTTCTCCTTATGAGTTCTGTCAGTTCTTTCTGACAGAATATTTTATTATTGATTTTGTGGTTATAACGGTCTTTTGAAGAAAGCTTATGTTTTAGAAAACTGTTTGCAATTTTTATTTAAAATCATGTAGATATATATGTGTAGATAAATCAAGTACTTGTAGTTTGTTACCATACTTAGACTTGAAATACAAAGTAAATTCTCTCTTCTCACATTTTAAGGACAATATCTCTCAAGATTACTCAACACTAGTGTCCACACTACTTACACTAATGAAGCCATGACATAACTTAAAACACCATGTATCACTGTTAATAATGTAATCCACACTAAGAAAATCATTAATACTTTAAGATATTCTTTTTCTGAGAATTGGCTGGAGAGGTCACACAGTTTCTTCACTGTGGAATCCATTCAATGACTTTATGTCCTATTTTATAACAAAAAAGAAGAACTGAGTAAATACTAACTGCTGATGTCTTTCTAGGTAACTTTCTCGATCTACTAGTAGGTATATGCACAATCTACTAGTAGATATATGCACAAGATTGCTAGTGTACTCCAACTCCTGACAGTTTGCTATTTGCTAGAACATGGCTCTTTATCAGAGTCACAGAAGAGACCATTATGCTACTGTGATGCAAATTCCCATTACAGATGTGTTGTATGCTTACTGAAAGAGCTAAGTTTGTTTTGTGTATACAAATTATGTAGGCATAATTGTACCCATGCAAATACAGGCAAGGACTAAGGTAGCATGACATTCCAAACTTCATCAGCTATTATCTAATTAATATATACTTCAAAGACTTGACAAAATCTGAATAGAATTGAACATTTATTTCTACTTGAAAATAGCAATCCACGTTAAAACCCGATCTGAAACATAAATCCCATATTGCACAAATTGCACTGGGAAGAACTATTACACAAATGATGTTGTTATACATCAGGAGTAAAGTGCCATTGCATCTAATTTTGACCTGTTTTCTGCTCTGAATAAATTTAGTAGCATCATTATATTTTATTTCAGTATATTTTATATTCATGGTTAAAGCCTGAGCAACAGAAAAAATAACAATAGCTGTCCCATTTTATACTTACTGAATTGACTGTGGCTTATTTATTGAGCACAGAAACAAACTGTAACTTCTTTTTAAAATTTCATTCCAGATTAAATAAAGGCTTCTGTAACACACAAAGTTGGTGGGATAGTTTATAGAGCATTCAATATCCTAGTTCTAGCAGAGCCTCTGGGTTTGATTTAAAAGAGCAATATGCTCACCAGCACATGCCAGACTGAAAAATGGAACCTGTGAATAAAACTTTGGAAATTATTTTTCTTAGTTAAAAAGCGGAAGTATTAGTCTTAATAGGGTGTGATTACATGTATATTTTAGTATTCAGCAGAGGAAAAGGTAGCTAATAATTTGGATTCAATGCACCATCTGTAATAAGAAGAATATTGTTTGATGATTCAACTTTTTTCAGAATGTATTCTTCCAAATTTAAAAAAAAAATATTTTCATGCAACATGCAAATTCCTGTGTTTCATAAGGTTTACATGCTCAGTGTTCTGCAAATGACAGTGTTTGTACTGGTGTTGTATTTATTGATCCTCTAGAAAACAGATAGTGCAGATAGTCCATTCTATCTTCAAAACATTAAGTTTCTTAAAAATGCTTGTGTGCCCCTGTGGGAAACAGGTTTGTGGGTTTCTTTAAAGAGCAAGAAGAATTGACCTTGGCCAGGCTGCTGTGTAGCCGTAAAGATAAACAGCTTGCAGAGACTGAGAGAACTCAGGAGCAGCAGCAGATAACAAACTTGGATGAGTTGGTATAGAGACAGTAGTTTGCATAGAGACAGTAGTTTTGTAACTGTGGCCAATAGATGATTGTTTCTGTAATGAGGTCCAATAATGTTTGTGCACGTACACTTAGAAAATATATAAAAGTAGCTGTATGAAATAGAGGGAGATATATATATATATATAATAAAAGTTTTTGTTCTTATCAATTCGGGATTTTCGTCTGCTTTTTACCAAGTCCGTCCCAGCAACAACGACATGCCCCCCAAAAAATCGTCCCGAACCATTATCACTTGCATATGGTGACACTTAAAATCCATTTGGAAAAAGAACTCAACCAAATCAGAAGGCAAGCAGATAAGATAGTACATGGAACTTCTGCAGAGCCAGGATCCATCTCCCTCTGCAGGGTCTTTACCTCGATGGAGATGCCAGAGTGCATCTACACCAAAAAAATTTTCTCCTCTAAAAGAAGAATCATGACCCGGACAACATTTGGTAGGAGAAGTAAAGTTAAAAACAGCAAAATTTTTCCACTTTTAGCTTAACTTACTGAGTTTTTTATGGTCCTTGCAAACACTCCTGCATTATGTGCTTTATTCTTAGACATATATATGTGAAAGACCCACAGCATCTTCTTTTAGTTAGGACGCTAACCAGGTGCTGGGAAAAAAAAATCATCCCTTCAGTAACTCTATGATCTTTACAATCATTTTGTCTGACTTCATCATGTGTTGCTTGCAGGGGTTCGTGGAGGGTTGGTTTTTTTTGTTTTTTTTTAAACACTTCCAAACACAAACACTCCCCATTT
>WBMV01006456.1:237854-251518 GCA_013396655.1 Campylorhamphus procurvoides
CCTCGGGCAGCACTTGCGGCCAGAGCCGGACCGGAGGCCCCGGCGGGACCGGCGGTGTCCTTGGGCGCCGGGCGGGGCGGTGGCCGCGGGTGCTCGGGGGTCGGTACCTGTTGCCGTGGGCCGCTTCCCGCAGGGCGCGACCTCGCTGTAGCACTCCAGCAGCTCCCCAGGTTCGCGTTTAAACGTGACAGATTTGGCAGAGCGGCAGTGGAGCCGGGAGGAGCCGCCCGCAGTCGTGCCCTTTGATGAGTCTGGATGCGCAAAGGAAAGGGGCTGCTTTTCGGCACGGTTCGTTTCTCGTGTGGTGTTCCCCCTGCTGCCAGCAGCTCCCTGTGTTACTGGAAATAGTAGGAAGAAAGCAAGCGAAAAAAGAAAAAAAGGCAAAAAAGAAAGGCGACCTTTTGTACTCCACGTACTGCATTTAAGAGATTTGATTTGCCATTTGGCTGAAGGATATGGATTTATTTCTGTCTCTTTTTCCTTGTCTTTTGCTTTTATAAGCCCTGTCTTTATAAGTCCCCTTATATTTTTACTTCCTAATATGTGCAGAAGGTTTTGGGTTTTTTTACTAAAAACTGTTGAATTGAAAACATCCTTACTGGCTTCAATGCCAGAAGGAGTATCAGGAGTCTGTCTTCGGAGCAGAGCAGTGGTTTACTGCCATCCGGCAGAAGGGTTTGAGTTCTGCAGTTGAGGAAGTTCTGTTGTGTGATGTCCTGTGGTTTCCATATCACCACTGCATTTTCCAAGATAACAGCAACTTGTTGGGAGGGAGGAATCTAAACTAGAAAAGGGTAAAGCGGTAAAATATTTTTTGGGAATGTTACTTGAATCTTTTGTGGAAATGAAAAGTTATTGTAACACTACAAGAAAAAGCAGACTGAAAATAAGTACATACCCACTTTAGCAAGCAGCATTTTTTAAGACAGAGAGAATAATTTTGTTTTCAAAATTGTTTGTCATTTTTACTGCACATATTTTTTATCTCTGTGTATCTTGTTAACAGTAACATACGTGTATCATTTACTGATTAGCTCTGGGACTTCTAATGGTTTCCTCACTTTCTTTGAAGAAGCTTTTCATCAGGAACTGGATACACTCTCCCTCCTTCACACAAAAGTGCGCGAGGAAAGTTAGATCAGTATCAGCACTAGGAAAAGGGGACCTGCACTACTTACATACTAATTGATGATCTTTTTATTCTGTCTGGCCCTTTGTGAATTCTTTAGAGGGAAATGCTGTGCAGCTTCTAAGTCACGCAGATCACTATAGGTGGTTCTGTTTTAACAAGTAGCACTTTAATCACTGTACTGAGAACCATTTAAATCATCTGCTCCATGCTGCTTGTAAGAAAGTTTAATATTCTATGAGGGCATCCAATGAATTTTCTCACTGACTTTATATTTGAGCATCCTAATGAAGCAGTTTAAGCCAATACAGTACCATGCTGGCAGTATACTCTTGTCATCACTGGTAAGGACAGTTTTGTTTCACCATTGGTGTCCCCAGCAAGTCAGTACAGAAATGTGCTATTTTTGCCTAGGCAATATTGAAGTTCTTTTGTAGGCTTTTCAGACCCTGTCCTTGCATCTGAGACCCCTTGCACAGTGTCGTTACACAGTGATTTTCTGTATAACTCACGCGTTACTGTCACAACAAGAAATTTGCATTTTCAGTTTGTAAGGAAAATGATGACTCTTTGTTGAAGCTTACTGGCAGCTGTTCAGTGGAGGTTTGTACTTATTTGTTGATCTGTGCTGTTGTCATCTCTGTCAAGAATCCAGTGTACATGGAGGTGCAACTGCTGTAGGCACTATGCTTCATCAGGTTTAACTGAATTAAATGAATATGGTAATCAATTGCCTATGCTGACAACATAAAAAAGCAATATTAACCATGCCTGTGTTTCATTAATTCAATATATGTGTTGTCCCATATATTCAGCATATACTAAAAAGTTGCTTTTCAGTTTCTTCAGCTAATGTACTTCAGAAGTTAGAGGGAAAGATTCCAATTGATATAATTTTAAAATATTTACTGAAAAAATACTTTATTGTAAACAGATTGTTTGTTTCATTAACAAAAAACCCACTAAACCCCTACTAGAAACTCTTCTACTACTTTGTTGTTGTATTTACAATGCTCTTTAAAAATTGCTTTTGAATATGCCTTATCGCACACATTTATCTGTAGGTGAAAGCATTATGGATAGTTTAGGCCCATTTCCCAGTTGCAATTATTACTTGCCCATCAGTTAACATAGATAGTATATATTGTGCTGCTGTAGGGCTCCTTACAGTATTACAGGGCATTATTAATGATGCACAATGAACAGATTGCTAGTTTGTTAAAAAAGATTGCAAGTTTCTTTAATACATTAATGTGATGTGTACAGGAGGTTAAAAATATTTGAATGTTCAAAATTCTGTTACATGTTGCTTCAAAATACATGATGCTGTTCAGCACTATAACAGAACTTTTCGCAAACATACAGAGCCACTACATTGTTACATTTTTGATCAGCATTTTGCTAAATTTCAAGAGGCTAGTAACGTCTTTTCAAACTTCTTAGTGTCTTAATATAGGCTGTTTATACTGCATTTTTATTTCTACTTTGAATATTTCAGAACAATTTTTATTAGCATAGCTTTTAAATGTAAATGTCAGGCTTCTCTTGCTTACCTGGTACATTCCAGGTAATCAAGTGGAAATCTACTTTGTTCCTTGTGGAGCAGTGCACGTTAATTTTGCTTGCATTAAATCCTTATTTTGAATGAGTTTTCTCTTACGTCATCCAGAAGGTAGTAGTCTAAGTTCTCATGGTTGATGAAACTGAGTGGTTGATGTTAATTTGGCAAGCTCATGTCCTTTCAGTAGAATGGTGGGCTAGCCTTTTTTCCCCTTTTTTCTTCTTTTCTCCTTTTTGTTTATCATCTTTTCCCCTTTGGTCACTGTTCTCTTGCATTTATTTTCACACCCTTTCTTTATGCTGAAGAAAGGGTTGTATGCAACTGCAAAATTGCCTTTGTGACAGTAGTAAAATACATAGAAAAGCATGAGATTTTGCAATTAACTGTGAATAGCTTCTAGTGCGTTTATTTTGACAAGACTACTCCCAGAGAGTTTGGGGATCCATCGTAGTTTTTCTCCTTGGCTTAGGAACCAGCATGTAGGAGGTAATTGGCCAAAATGGAAGAGCTCTGGTAATCTGCAGGCAAAGCAGAAGGTTTAGTACTAATTAGTATCTTCCACTTCCTGTGTGTTTTCCTTTCCTTTCCTGCACCATGCAGTGCTAACACAATATGCCTGTTTGAGTGATAGCCAGATAATACGGGAGGGAAGTGACATGGGATAAAAATCAAATACTAAAGGATATGTCTAGTGCAGACAAATCCAGGGCCAAGTGTTGAAGTTTAGATTAGGAGTTTGAAAATACTCTTTAGCAACTATAAAATTAATGTTGTGGTTACCATGCTGCTTAATTGAAACAGATTTAATTTTCATCTCATGCAACTCCTAGACAAAGTTTGGGCTTAGAGATCACTCTTAAGATAGGCATTTCCTCTGCATGCTCAGCACGCTTCAAGTAATGCAGGAGCTACAGGGCAAAGCCTTTTACTATGTTACCTATCTTTGGCATTGCATGTTTGCTAATCCACTGCTGTGAGCATTAATTTCCAGGGTATTATCTGAAATCGCTTTGTGAAATAGTAGATGGAGGATCCATCAATGAAACAGAGCAGGTTTCCTTGTAGAAACTAAGTGATCAAGTGTGAAAGAATAGTCACTAGACATGGGTCATCTTTCTCTTTTCATGTATCTTATGAAGGTTTTTAGCTGAGTGTCTCGTGTGGTTGCAGTGGAAAGGAGGGGATCAAATAAATTTCGGATTTGTTTTTTGAAAATTCTGCTACCTATAGATTTTTGTGTTTCAGAAGTGGACAGAAGAAAACCAGAGCTGCAACATGCCAGTTATTTTCTGGCAGCCAGTCTCACAAAGAAGGGCAGCATAAAGAAATGAGTATATAACACATTTTTGTTTCCTAGCATGGAAAGAATCATATTTCAGAAGTGCAAGTTTGAGAGGGGGCATCTTTAACTTATATTTATTCTTGGAGAGAAACCATATTTATCACCACATGCCTGTCAGTTCCTTGTGTTTTCTACTGTACTGTTATAAAACAGAAGGAAAAAGAGAAGGTGATGAGGGTTTTTTGGTTGGAGTTTTGCTTCTTTGTTTGCTTGTTTTTTTAAGTCACAACTTTCAATTAGCTGTGCCTTTAAAACCTGAAAGTAAATTTCCTTTGCAACATTTCTTCAAGTTGCTAATAAAAAAAGTCTAACTCAGACAGTCTGTGCCCTTATTACTGTGAAGAGATTAATGAACTTTAGCACTGAAATACAAAAATAGTTAAATCTGCTTTGAGCTAAGCTAGTAAGCTCTTTGAGGCATATTGATGTACAGAAGGGCTAGTTTTGGCTCTTAAGTTTTGGTGATACAAATTGCCAGGACTCTGAAAAATGAGAAAATAGGATCTAAACTTCCCATTGTGCAACTAGAAGTCTGTGATGGCATTATAAAAATACTTGCTGTAGCAAAAGATAAACTTATGCCTTGCAAGTAGTCATTCCTGCCTCTCTACTTCTCCCTAGCATATTATTTTAAAAATACCTACAAGCAAGATGTTTTAAAGGCCAGGCAGCTTGGTGGTATTACTTATGGACATGTCTTAGTGGTGCATTTTGAACAGATGTGTAGTTCCTTCTCCTGTACTTCCACTATGTTAATGTGTCACTAAGCTGGTGCTGACAGATTCCACTTGTTAGCGGCACAGCAGGAGCACAGTCACGTTGGGTTTTGCCATGTCAGAGTGCAGTCAGAATGAACAGGGGTCATCTGGGCCTGCAGTGTGTAGAAATGTTGATGTTCCTCTATGCATTGTGTCTGCATCAGAGAAGGTGTCCCGAGGGAAAACATCCTGACAACAGTTTTGGTCCTGCTCATGCTTATTGCTGCAGTCAACAAGAGCATTAAGCTGGCCAGCTGGGGAGGGATTCCCTGCTAATAAAAATGCAAATAAGGAGAATTAAACAGAGAGTTAAAAATGGATTTGCTGGTGCTAGCGTAGCACTGGAGCAGTGTTTATTCCTCTCTCTAAAGCATGAGGTAAATGGAAAATACACAGTGTGTGTCTTAGCAGAGCTAAGGATTTCTTTTCTTTGCAAATTAGATACCATCGTCTCGATCTGTAGAGTATGCTTAGGACTTGTGTGCTTTTAGAAATCTTTCACAGTAAGTTATCAGAATTTGTACCTTCAGAATTGCATGGACACAGTCGTGACTTTGTCTGCTGTCACTTGTAAAACATGCCTTTCACAGCACAGCAAGAATGAGATTTTAGGGAAATTGAATCATGATATAAAGCAGCTATTCCAAAAGATACGGACATTTTACAGCTGCATCTCTGAGGTTCTTGTGGAGCTGAAGCAGAACAGTAACCTTGTATTTTTCTTGAATAGTTTCATCTGTTGAACTTATGATGTGATGTGTTTGTGCATATAGTGCTGTGGTGAACAACAGGATCATGGTACTGCAATGACTGAAAAATACCCCAGATCTGTATTTATGCACAGTTTTCTGATTGCATCCACTACAGAGCCCCAAGACTAGCGAAACAGGAAAGAACTTACTTGATTGCATTGCCACTGAGTAAAACACCTATGAATGTGGCATAAATGCATTTATTTGTAGATAGGGACTCTGAATAGAAGTAATAGTAGTCTGTTAATCTAGAAACAAAAGCTATGGGTAATTAAGGTTTGGGGAAGCCAGCTTCCTTTGTAGTGTTTAAGTAATCTCCAGCCCTTCCCTGTGTAAAATAGACTTAATTTTGTCTTTTTTTATAGAGTGACAGGGTAAAACACTAGATGCTTGGTTTGATTTTCAGATCTGGCAGTCATGTGCTGGGATTTCCCTTGCCAAGTGAGAAAACAAATTAATTCATAAAGGCTTATTTTTATTTATTACTGATATTTGTAATTTGGATCATGGAATAAGATAAACTTGAGGGGTTTCAATGTTTGTCCCTAAGTGGTATGTTGTCCTAAAAAGGATGATCAGTGATTCTATATCAGTATTTACCAATACTGTCAAATTCAAAAGCAGGCTTCAGAGAGATTGTGAACTCTCCGTGGTTGGAGCTGTTCAAGGCCAGGCTGGATGGATCTTTAAATAACCAGAACTAGTGCAAGGTTCCCTGCCCATGGAAGAGGGGTTGGAACTAGATGATCTTTAACGTTCTTGCCAACCCTAACCATTCAATGATTTTGTGACTCCATGAATAAAATTTATATGAAGCTTCAGACATATGAAAACTAGGGAAGTCATGTTCATGGAAGTAAAAACCATTTAAAATGTGCTTGTTGGGTTTTTTTTCTGCATAAACTGCAAATAGCATAGACTTGACAAAATGATCAGGTTCCACAACTAATGGTCCTGTTAGGCAAGCTTACCCAGAAATCTGTCAACATCATTCCTGTTCCCCTTTTTCTCCGAAGTTTCAAGAAAAAATCACTTTTCCTGAGTGCTTAGAAATTACAGATCTGCATATTTTTAAGCTCTTCAGATTCAAGTTGGGATGCTATAATGGTTTTCCTATTATAAAGAAAAGGCACCATTACGGAAGATAAGATTATGAGTTTGTGCAACACACAAAGATACTTGAACTCCTCACTTCTCAGCTATCCATCAAACATGTTCTATTGCTACAAATTTCTGAGCAGTTGCAGGCATACTGTTGGGAAAAAGACCCAACACCCAAAAAGCAACAGAAAAGAATAAACAAAACAATTTCAGAATTTCTTCTCGGTGCAGAATTTCCTGCCCAAAAACCCACACTGGCGAAAACTCGGCCATTATCCAGATCTGGGTCTCAATTCCAGTAGGTATTAATGATGGAGGCTATAATGTGAGAGTCTTGCAACCCTGTAGCACGAAGACTTCGTGATTTATGTGACTTTTCTTTAGAAATGGTGTCTGTGAAAAATGTGCCATGACTGGTGTACCTGAAATTGTCAACACAGAGCTTGAAAATGCATCCCGCAGGGATTGTCTTTTGTGAATCACTCAAAAGGAAAGCAGTGAAGCTGTGTAAAGTATCAGTGACAGCAGTGATTCATAGCTTCTGATTAAAGTAATGCAGGAGATGTTGTGCAACACTATGCAGACAGCAGCATTGATATGGAAATGCAAAAATATTACAAAGTAAATTCCAAAGCAATTTACAGCCAGGTTTTAAGCACCAAAGTAACTGAGAATATGCTCACCTTTGAGGTTATTTTAAATATCCGTGGAGATACATTTTTTGTGGATTTTATTTTGCTGTTTCTCTTTTTCGGAGGTCAAGCTTTTTTCTTCTCCTTCAGAACCTAGTACTTCTAGAAATGTGACTTTTATTTCCCTTTCTGTTACTTTTCAGGGACATATTTCCTGTCTCTTACCAACGTTGAAATAGATGCTGAGAAGTGGAAAACATGTTGGAAACAATTGGTAATTTTTTTAATTTGTGTCACAGTATTTTTGTGGCCAAATCAAGTGTGCTTGATGGATTTGGGTTATTGCTATAAACTGCTGAGAGAGATTTTGAAAAACATATCAGTTGTGCTTAGAAATGCATGTTGTGTTTGGGTTTTTGTATTTGAAAACAGAAGGTGTACAATCATTTGTTTAATTTTTAGCCTGTTGTCTTGATTTCATTGTTTTAATATTTGCTTGAAAGACATGAAAAAGACAAATGTTTCTGACTACTTATGTCACTTTGTATTTACAGTGGTCTGTAGCCACAGTTCCTGTAACAGAATTCTAATGAAGGCTTTTTCACTTTTTTAACAGTTCTTAGTGGACAAATACGTAATTTTTGTTAGCTTCTGGTTTGTGCTCTGTCTCTGACTTTCTACTTCATTAGACATGTTTGGGCTGGGATTTTTGTTCAGAATTGAGCCAATCAAGTCCTCTCTAGTTTGAACAGTAAAGAAGGTTATATTTAAAACTATTACTTGCTTGTATCTGGCTGTTTCTAGACTGCTACTGACAAGGTATGATTATCGCTGCAGATACACATCGGGCCCTCCAGGCCATGGATCGCTTACAGGCAAAACTTCGGGATCGAGGTGACATTGCAAACGAGGAGAAACTGAGCTTATTAAAATCAGTGCTGCAGAGTCCTCTCTTTAATCAAATTCTGAACCTTCAGACTTCTGTTCAACAACTGAGAGATCAGGTAGGAAAAGCAGCCTTGCAGGTGCAAGGGAAAAATTGCTAAGGTGGTGCAAAAATGTGTGTCTGTTGAACAATGAAATCAAATAGCTTAAACTAAACATATGAGCCAAAGATGGGGACATACCCCATTGACTTTTTTGGGCTTTGTTGATTGATTTTGTGTATGTGATTTTTATGTATATGCTCATTACTTACAGTGTGCAGGATAGGGAAATGGTCATGGGGTGTGGGTTTAACATAATGCTTTTCGCCTCTCCCCCTCAAAAGGAGCACGCTTTCTGTGAGATCTTAGGACTTTTTTTCCTAGGAGCCTTTTATTACTCTCTTGTGTCTTACCCTGCTAAAATGAGAATGTAGAAGGGAGGATGTGGAATGTTGACTTCAGAAGCACATGGAGATCTTATTTTTTCTTTGTATAGGAATAAAAGATCAAAGAGAAGCAAGAGCTCCTACCTTCATTTTGCTTACTTAGGGTACTGAGTAAAAGTATTACTCTTCTGCATATTTTCAGTGAGGGTGAGAAAAGGGTCAGCTATATTGGCTATATTGACTTGATTACTTGTTACTGTAATTTTCTTGTCAGCAGAATAAGAACTAGAAGAATATAAAATGTAGTCCCGTCACTAAATTTGGACTAAATTGTGTATCTGGCTTTGCAAATAGTTGTTTATGTTGACTGCTGCTAGCTGCGTAGCTCTGGTATGCAGAAATGCTGGAGTGGGAGTATGCAAACTCTGCACATGGACTTTATTGTCAGTGTGAAGCCACATCCGGTCTCTGACTGGACTGTGGTGGTGAGGTTTCCTCACAGTCTTCACACTACTTCAGCCATGTGGCAGAAGAGCAGAATACGTCCCTTTATTGTTTCTTGTTGATCATCTCGATGCTATTTTGTGCAGGCAAGTAGTTAATTAGAATGGTGTCCACAGTGCTGTATTCATCACCATATTTTTCAGATTTTGCCTGTTTAATATGTAGATACGTGATGACATTGGAGTGATTTAAAAAAATCTGTGAAAAAACCAGTTTGTTTGCTTTGCTAGTTGAAAATGCGAATTTACCAGTGATACTATGTGAAGACTCTGGGAATACAGAGTGAGAAATGAGTGTGCCTGAAACATTAATGGGAATATGGTGAAAAGATAAATTAATTTTTCACTTCTGGACATTAGCTGTGAAATTAAAGGATGGTTATCTCTTTAAATACAGTTGCCTAATTTAGAAAAATGAAGCAGCTGATACTACAGATGGGTAATTTGAAACATACATCTTTTAAAAAGCAAATAATAATTTTACCTTCTGTCCTGACCCTGCAGGTTTAACTGTGCAGTAACTTTGGTAGCCTGTTCATATTGCATGATACATAACATATCTAGTTAGCAAGGAAGCTATTTGAGTATGAATTTCCATTTTGATATGTGCTTATATGAACGCTTATACACATAAATGTATGCTTCTGGAATTCTTAGATTTGTGTCAACTCTTCATTCTGTATTTTCTCTGTAGGATCATTTCATCCCTATCTGTTTTTTTTCTTTGCATTATTTCGGTATTAACAAAGCATACTGAAACAAAGAATAAAGCATGAAATAGGCAGTCATGTTAAAAAAAAATGTACTTTTTTGTATTTTCAAAGTCTCAGTTTTGAGGACTCCCTTCTTGTGACTGACAGGGTACTGTGCTCTTGAAACTCTTAAACTACAGGTTGATGAAAACTGCAGGGTGTGCAAATAGGGAGCAGGCTTTTTGGCCAAGCCATGTCAGACTGAAAAAAGGAGATAAGTTGTTTCCCAGGCACTTGCACTCAGAGCTGTGTTTGAGATAGGATGACATGGTGCTGAGCTGTGCAATGACAGCGTGTTGCAGTCTCCACCCACTTGAGATTAGGATGGCTAACTTTTTTCTCTGATTAATGATGACCTGCAATGACTATTCTCAAGGTGAAGTGTGACAGTTTATTTAAGCTGCTGCTGTATGTTTAGTTAAATTTTTAGAAAGCTACAAGACTATTGCATATTATCAGCAGAAGGCCATCTTTTAGGATAGTATAGGTTGAAAGAGGGGATGGGAACCGAGAAGCCAGAATGGCAATTTACTTTCTAAGACAGGTTCCTTGCAAGTATCTCAGCAGAAGTATGTTACGCAATGAGTCTTCATTGTGGGCTTGTAGAAGCCTCAATACATCTGTGGGTAGAATGTATTCCTGGCTTGAGGCACTGTGTCTGGAAGGCACAGAAGTGGTAGTGAAAGCCCTGCCAGTTTGTGCAGTGTGTGGAGTGTATGTTGCTTTATCTGAATGTCAGTGACACATGATGCTGAAGTCAGCAAATCTGGTTCTTATTGGTAGGTGCTTTAATTTTTTTTTTCCTTAAACGAGCTAGCAGGATTTGTTTGCACTGCAAAACTGTCAATGTGAAGTTAAGAACTGAAGTAAAAAAGTCAAAGCACAGCTAAGGCTTTTTTTGAGAAATATTTTTGACTTCACTAATCACTTGAGCTGGGGAGCACTGAAGGAAACAGCTTTTTTTTCTGTCGCTTTCTGTCCTTATACTTCAGTGAATGCTTGTTTTCTCAAGTTGAAGAACAGTCTTGTTTGAAGATAAGGAAGTAACTAAAAAAACGAAGGCAGAGATTGTGTTTTGAATTTTTCAGTTTTTCTTTACTTATACAATATTTTAAAGAAAATACTCAGACCATACTAGCATTCTTCTCCTGTTTCTATTTCTTTCCTTTTTGTCTTTGCCTTGTCCATCCAACTCTTCCTCCTTCCCTCCTCCTCCCGCCTCCATTCCACTGAGGGCTCTGCCAGAACAAAATAGCCCTCTCTTGGCTGGACTGCATTCCTCAGATTTTTTTTTTTTCAGTTGTGAGTTTGACTGTAGATTTTCCTTCACAGTGTATTGGTGGGGTTGGTTGGGGTTGCTGAGTGTCAGTGCTACAGAGGGTTAGGGCAGAAATGATAAATTGTGTCTTTTCATATTGCCTGTGAACACTCCCTTAACTCTGTTGTCTGCACAACTAGAGATGTTTAATTCACATTCTTAATCCCATTCACCAGCAGCCTGTTTACTCAATGCTTTGAAATGAAGTGCTCATAAGAAATGCTAATTTGGGGATCTGCTTCACCCACCCTGAAGATGGAGGCATAAAGGTGTAGCCAGCAGAGTGGTGCTGGTGCAATTGCTTGTTCTGGGACCCCACAGGCTTTCTCTGTGGGGTGGAGGGCACCTGAAAGTGCTGGGCTTGCATGGCCTGCAGCTTGCACTTCTCTTCGTGGCTTTCAGTGTAAATGCTCTTGCAGCTGACCTGTTTGCTACTCAGGGTTCTTGCAGTCAGGTGAAATACTGTCCTGTGCCTCTTGGAGTGTTCAAAGGCCGGTACTCAATGGCTGAGATGCAGAAACACTGAAAATTTGTTCTTATCCAGGTTGAGACTTAGAAATGTCGAGGCCATTGCTTTAAATGTTGATGTACTGCAGACATGGCTTCTGTAGTTGCTTTTTTGTTAAAAAAGTATTTCTAGCAACTGCATGTAAACAGTATATGGTTGTATTTAGCATGTATCTGTGTGACTGTAACATTAGTTTTATCTAATTATTGGTGGTATTATTGAATTTTTCTTGTCTAATGCAAATTGTGTCCACTTTGGAGATACTACATACAGTACAGAGAAAGCCAATCAAGGAAAATTAGCATAAACCAGATTATAAAGCATAGCAGTATTCCTTCATATGGTACTTATGCAATCACAGTGCTATAAAGCTAGTTCTTGATGGAATTATGGTGAATTTATTACTACAAAGTAGTGCAATTTTTAATTTATGAAAAATATTTCATGCAACCACAAGGGCATCATCATTTTAAGATTTGCACTTGTGGTTTATTACTTCCCCTGGAATGACCTAGATCTCTGTTGTTAGCAGGAATATATACCAGTTCTTCTCAACTTTCTCATGCTATAAGCCTGGATTTCAGGAGAGACAGGGAAGAGAGTGGTCATCATGTTTCTGCTTATAATTTGTCTGGGGATTCTGAACTTCTACCTTATATGCCATTATAAATGTCATATAGATGTCTTTATAGTTTTTAAAGTATAACCATGTGTGTTTCAGAAGGGGAGATGCTGTGAACCGTGAGGTTTTTGCACACAAACATATGCAAAATTTTACTCTGTTAACAGTTTAAAATTTTTTTCTTGGATTTTTACAAGTCAGACACCACTTTATGTGAGATTGACTTCCTATGTTAAACACATCCTCCGCTGAACATGTAGCTGAGCTTGGTGGTGTTGCCCCCAGTTGCTCTTGATGTTGTTGTGTTCAGTACTGTATTGAAGCTCTGCTGTACTGAAGTTTTAAGGGGAAGCTTTTAAGTTCTAGTTAAGCTACTGTGGATTGGAGGGTTATTGTCTCCTTTTTCTGCTATATGTAATATGGAACACTACTTTCAGTGGTGCCTTGGCCATCACACAAATAAAAGCCATCCACTGTCTTCAGAATAAGGGAGTTACTAGTTATGGCAATGTCTTAGAAAAACATGAACAACTACCATCTTCTCCTCTGAAGGTCAGAAGGAGTGGGAGAGACAAGTCAATTCCTGAATGCTTGCAGTGATGTCCCAGCTCATACAAGTATGGAGAACAGATGAAATTTCATACTGAGAAGGTGGGCACGATGTTGCCCCTTTGAGCAGGATTTGATCAATGAAAATACAGTGTAAAACTAAAAAATTAATTGGCCTGGAGCTGCTTCTCTTTTAGCATGGGAATGTGCAAATTCTCTATCAGAGAAAAAACCATAAATCCCTAAGGACTTTGTCATATCTTAATTGAAGAACTCCTTCAAACTTAAGTAGAGAAGAATATGCTGATACTGGGCAGATGTCTGTGGAAGTTAAAATGCCCATCATGGCTAGCCTGCTGTTAAAATATTGCAGATAGTTATATGAGCTGCCTAAGGCAGTCAATCCACTGTTAAGTAGTACTAGGAGAACATAAAGAGATCATAATACGGGATGGACGCAGAGGTTCCTCTGCATGCTGAATGGGATCTGAATCCTCTATGGGGTGTTGAGTGATACAAGAAGTATCTTAAATTCAGGTAAGGCATATAATGCAATTTATCGTAAGGCCAGTGTGTCATTCTCTATAACCTTTTGTTTTTGATGTGTAGTTCCATTTTTTCCTTTGGTGTTTATGCATTCAGGAAGTCTTCTATTGTATATTAGATTGTCATAGTTCGAGGGAGAACTAAGATATCTATGTTGGCCAAAAAATAATCCCTCTCCTTCAAATTTAGAGAACAGAACTTTAATTAGGAAAAATATATGTAAAGGAAAAAATAACAGTTCTTAACCACAACACACACATATATATATATATATATATA
>WBMV01006456.1:251662-410298 GCA_013396655.1 Campylorhamphus procurvoides
TCCCTCCCCCAGGGCGGGGACTCACACAATGGGTGATTAACTCTGTGAGTCATGGGGTATTGTTGAACTGTTGATGGCCCATTAGCAGCCACACCCCCTCAGGCTGGGTGTGAAGGTGCTAACGACTTCCTGGGCAGCTGCTGCAAATGGTCCATTGTTTTTGGGGAATATGGGGAATATGAGTAGAGGGGGTAGAATACATAGCTTTGATCACCCCCACACAGTGATAACTGGTCCTTCCTGCTGAACTAGGGCATAGAGAAAGGCAATATCCTGATGTAAACACCATTTGTATCACTCATACTATTCTAAAAATATTATCAATTTGTATTACTGTGGCTTGGCACACATTTTTCCTGCATTGCGTCATTTTTCTAAGGCAGCTTTCTCCCTACATAAGCGGGGGGAGTTCTAGATTTCTGTAGACAGTCTCAGATTTTGCTTTTAGCCTTATTGTAGGATTATGCTTCTTTTTGTCATAGAAAATGACTGTACGCTCTATGCAAAGTAGGGAATTCACACACATTTGTATTATATAGGACTATCAGTAGTATCAGTGAGTCTTCCCCTTCTGCCATCCTGAAGGATGAAGCATCAGGTAGCTCATGCCACTTTAAAAGGGCCCCAAGACGGAATAATGCAGAATAGTTCTAGATGAAATTAAAGACATTTCATGTATTTTTCTCTAGATGTAATTATATTGATTGGAGTCATTACCAGTCTCAGCTGCTAAGCCTTGCCCATTTAGTTTGAGATTACCACTCCAAAATCTGCATCAAAGTGTTTATGTGAGCTCTTACTATCTGACATTGGGTAAAAGCAATAGATTTTGCTCATATTACACTGTTCTTTGTTAAACTAACTCTGCTGGCTTTGCTTGAGCAGGTGATTAGTTCTGTAGTGACTGCTTTAACCAAGAGTGTTCTGAGCATGGTAACCTTCAGCAGAAAGGGTAACTAAGGGCTGTTTTCTGGAATGAGCACTGCAGTTAAGAAAGTGAACTTGTATCTATGATTTATTAACATTTGTGATATCAGACCCATATGTTGTAGCCTTTGAGTACACATGAAAGGTAGTTTGGATTTGCATCTCTTATCTTTGCATCTTGAAACTCTTAGGCTTCTTTATCTTCCTATAGAAATGTAAAAATGTTGTTAAATAGAAATAGTTAAGACTGGTTAATTGCAGTGGTGTTAGGTAGGTGTTAAGATACTTTTAGGATTAATAACTTCACCTATGACAATTTTTTGGGGGGAAGAAATACAACAGCAGGATGTTCAAGAAGATTTGAAAGTGGAGAGGAACAAGAAATAAAGCACATAATAGACCAAGTTCAGGTATGTCCTTTTATATATAGAAATGGAGGACATTGGAAAGGTGGAAATGAATTAACTGATTATATGGCCTCATGCAGGTAATAAATGCAGTATGTCTGCCTTCACTAGTTTCCAGTCTGTTCATTTAAGGGGAAATTTTGTGTTCTCGGAAGGGTAGAATTTGGTTATGTCTCTGGATGTAATGAACATGGCTTCTGTACCTGTGCTTTACAGACTTGCTCACATGAATGTATGTGGTTAAAGAAAGTGCATATGTGCACGTTTTAGGCATTATGATTTGTTTGAAATATAACTCAATTGATTATTCACAAATATGGACAACAGAACATAATCAAGGTGTTATGGCAGTAGCTTGAGTTCCAAACATACAGATTCTCCTCTTTATAGGTTTTTACGGAAGAGCAGGCTAAGTGCTGTTAAGAACCCTTTTTTCCAATACTGTCTTGTGATATTTTTTCTTGAGCATCTTCCTGGGCACATAATTTGTTCAACTAGTGGCAGTTGTTTTATTGCATTTTGCTAAAACACCCAGATGATATGAAATTGTGGGATGGAAAGCAATATTGACCTCTTAGTGACTGGACTGTTGGGAGAATGATATGATAAACCTAATAGAAATTTAATGCTTTAACAGTTGAGACTGGTGCAGTAGACATGTTAGAATATATTAACAGTTTTGAAATTTTTGTTGATACTTGAAGTTTGAAAATACTACTTTGAGGAACCCTAGTCTTCTGTATTGTGGAGCAGAATGATAAAAAATGTGCACTGTAAAACTGTGAAAAGGATTTGAAACTGCAGTATTGTGTTTAGTGTGCCAGCAAATATGAAACAAATCTATGCAGAGTATAATGGTGTGTGCTGACAGTCAACAGGCAAGTGGGACAAGGCCCAAATGAGGGTTTCTGCTTTACCTAGCTTTCTATCACCAGCAGCTATTCATTAGGTCGGTTGGCAGAGACTTGTTTGAAAAAAGGTAATTTACTATGTCTGTGCAAAATGGGGAATTTTCTTATTTTCTTTTCTGTTCTAAGAGAATTGTATTGTCAAGTCTGTTCATGTAAAGGTGCAGTTATGATTTTCAGATCAGCCTAGTGGTTTTAGACTTGTTCAGCAATTTTGTATTTAATTCTAGCACATGTAGATTAGTCACATTGGTAGCTGTAGTGCATAGTGATGCAGAAACCCTCACCAGTGAAATTTGTTCTCTGTGTAGCTGGTGAGGTTTCTTTCTGTTTTCATGAATATTCACATACCTTTTTTTGTTTCTTGTAAAATAATTGATAAATTTGTTTGGGGGTTTTTTCCCTTTGGTTTTGTTGTTTTGTTTTGGTGGGGGTTTTTTCATACTGATACTGTAGAAAAAGCTTGTTCATGTTTGTTTATCACTGTGATTGAGTACTTCAAGATGCTATGCTGATAGGAATAAATGAATTTTAGGCAGAATATGGAAAATAAGTTTAGATTGTTCTCATCAATTTCTGTGTTTTATGCTGGTAGTTCAGAACATCACATTGATAATAAGATAATTTTTCATCTTAAAATGTCTTTTGAAGATTGCAAATTGGAATTTCAAGTACTTTTAACAATCAATTGACTTACTATAATGTCCTTACATAAGCAGGAGGTTTCTACTGTGTCTGTAAATCTGTGTTGCCATCAATCTTTTACAGGTAAACATTACACCTTCCATACATTCCACTGATGAACTTCCTCAGCTTCTCCATCATGGTGTGAACATGGGGTCCTTGCCACTTAATGAGTCATATTTGTTGGCTCAGCAGAGTGGCAGCCCAGCTAATGTGCTAGAAGCATCGATGAGATCCATTACTCCTCAAATTAATGGGAAGTCCTCTAGTGATGACTTTGAGCAGCTGATCAGAAACATGTCCCAGGTAAACCTGTCTTATGGTAACCACAAAATGTGGATTACTGATTATCTGATGGGTTAAATACATGCATGTTTAATTAAAAGCAGTTGAGTAATTACAGAAACAGAGCTCTCTTGTTATATAGAAGTAATATTTTAATTTGAGAAACATTGGTAAATGAGAAAACAAATGAAAAAGTGGCTTGATTTTGTCACTGTTGAATTGCTGTCTTTAGCTGGTTAGTGTGTTTCTCACAGATCAGCATCCCATTATCTTTCTATGTTCATTGCAGAACTAATACTCTATGCATAAAGGAGATAGTTTGTCAGAGCATGTTCTTGCAAGCATAATTAATGAAATCTAGTTCTGTGACTTTCTTGGAAATAACATGGAAAATTCCTTTTTGGCCTTGCTGTGTAATCTTGCTGTTTTCCTGGAGAGGCCAGAAATGGTGTGCCAGTGTCTGGAGTGGGTAATGCCCAGGAATATATTCCAGGATTTTCCTAGTAAGTCTGTAATAGAGCCTGATAGGAAAAGTAAGTTACTGTTCTGGAGAGCCTTTTACATAGTTCTACTTTTTTCATCTTTCTGAAATTCATCCTCTTTTTCTGGTTTTGCCTGAAAGGTAGCCTGTATCTTCTAAAATGTTAGGCTCGCTGCTGAGCCTAAACTTTGTATATTTAGTTGTTGTTCCTTGATTTCCTTTTCTGGGCTCTATAATCTTTGTTTATGAAATCTTTTCTGTATGATAGGAAAAAATCAGAACTGAACAGCTACATTTCAGTTATTAGTTTGTGTAGTTTGGTGCAACAGTAGCTGTCAAATTACAAACTAATTTCCAAGTTTCTTACAACATTCATTATTATTGCTTTTCAGTATTTTTAACCTTTGTTCATTTTTAACCTTTTAACATTTGTACCCTTTTTTAAATTTCTGCTGAACAGGGTCGTCTTGTTGAGACAATTGAACTTATTAAACCTCTAAGTGGCGGTCTGGGCTTCAGTGTTGTGGGACTCAAGAGTGAAAACAGGGGAGAACTAGGAATATTTGTGCAAGAAATCCAGGAGGGAAGTGTGGCACATAGGTAAGATTACTACTGGAGTATTTTACTAAACAAAATGTTAATGTGACAGTGCAATTAAGTTGTATTACTGTCGTTATTTTTGTGGTACAAGGGCATGTTTCGCTCATATTCTAAGCATTGTTGCAGTTGTAAAATAACACTACAATTTGTGACAGTGGAACAGGGTGACATATAATCTGTTCTGAATTTATAGAAACTACAGGTTTTGTTTCTCTGTGGCTTGTTTATAGTATCTCCTTTTAAATAGGGAAAAAGAGGAGGCTACTTTTCCATATTGTGCTTTTTAAAGCTGAAATACATATTTTGCCGTCCTTGAATACACTGAAAAACAACTTTATCCAAAACAGTCAGCGTTGTTATTTGTTAGGCAGGGGCCACTGAGCAGGTGGGAAACCCAGCTTTAAAGTCAAGAAAGGCTTAACCTAAAGTCAGAGATACTCACAGCGATAATAATAGCAATAATAATAGCTTGCTGAAAATAAGCTTGAGACCTCAACTCAAATTTCACAAGTAGTGTTGAGAGAAATGGATTTCAGCTGTAAGAAGAGCCCAAGGGATCAAACAAACTCAATGGTGAATGGCAACAGCCCTAATTGACTGCAGACTGGTGAGGTGTATCACAGATCAGGATCCTGTTCAGAGCTGCTTTGTGGTGTACTCCATGTGTTGTGTGGGAAGGCTGTCATGTTGGTGCTATTTTTTGCTGATTATTTGTGACCTGAGCACTGTACTTCTAACAGAGGCCAGGGCATGGTCTACAGAGTTAATTCAGTTAGAAAAAGTGGCATGCTCTGTGTCTTTACGATATTTTTTTTAATCTGGCTAAATTCCATTTTTTTTTGATTCTTCCCATTGAAGTGGTATTTGTTTTTATT
Source organism: Campylorhamphus procurvoides (assembly GCA_013396655.1). NCBI lineage: Eukaryota > Metazoa > Chordata > Aves > Passeriformes > Dendrocolaptidae > Campylorhamphus > Campylorhamphus procurvoides. Next base: position 256,830 of record WBMV01006456.1, read on the forward strand.
TCTTTTATTGCATAGAGATGAGACTTGCCTTTACTGGATCAGGCCCTGCCTGATTCATTGTTAAGAAGAGAAACATTTAACAACTGCTACAGGGCTCATAAATGAGAAGGTCCTGGCAATAATAAGTCTTCAAGAGCACTCTGAAAAACAGTTCAAATTCACAAGTGGAATATTATAGGTTGAAGCTACATAGTCTTTTTTTGAATTCCATAACTAGGCTTCTGCAATGTAGGTACTCAAAAAAAGCTGGTGTAATAGGTGTGCTTGGTTTAGTTACTGCCCTTTGGTTTCAAAGCTTTGCCAGTTTGGGTTGCAGAGAACTGGTGGAGGAAGCAGAGGGTAATTCAACTGTGTGGGCTTCATACGCTTCCTTTGGAGTAGGTCTGGGGAAGGTCTCAGTATGTAATATTCCGTTAATGCTTCCTTTGTTAGAAAATGAAGTTTCTTTTAATTTGTTCAGGGTTTTTTTTCCCCCTTGTATGAAAGGGATCTGTTTTATCATTTTCATTCTGTTTCTTTCTTTGCCTTTCTTCTTTTTCTCTTTTTCCTTTTCCTTTTTAATCCTTGTTTTTCAGCAGAACAAAGTTTGTTTCTGTAACATCTTGATGAAAGTGTGTTCTACTACATGCTTTGATGAATATTCAGGATGGGTGCACTGAACAAAGTGGAGTGCTTGGTGTGTAAAGCAAGAGGCTCAAAGTCAAGAATAAACAGAAGTTCTCAGGCTATGACTGAAAGTGACTGAGATTAATATGCTTAGTCTCGCATGGGGATACAGGGAGAAGAAAGCTAGGTAGGGGGTAGTAGCCAGGGGAGAGTGACAGTGGGATAAGCTTCAAAGGAAGTGATGACCAGGGTGCCACATCAGCTCCTTGCAGCAAAACTGCAGGGAGGGATTAAAAAGTGGGGAGAATAGAGACCATGGTATTAAAAGTACTGGAAAATTGTCAAAGTATTGCAATTTCTGTGGCAGTGCTTCTTTGGTTTTTCTTGTTTGTTTATTTTGTCATCCCCCTTCCCTGTTTGCAACTATGTGACAGAGATGGAAAGCTGAAGGAAGCAGATCAAATCCTTGCAATTAATGGACAAGCTCTTGATCAGACCATTACACATCAACAGGCTATCAGCATCCTGCAGAAAGCAAAAGATAATGTACAGCTAGTTGTGGCCAGGGGCACTTTTCCTCAGCTTGTCAGTCCAGTAGTTTCCCGATCTCCATCTGCTGCTAGCACAGTTTCAGCCCATTCCAATCCGGTGAGTATACCCCAAATACCTGTGTATTCAGTTCTGGTCATCTGTGTATTTACTGCATATAGTATTTTGAAACATTTTTTGTAACTTGTATTACATTCCTTCACATTTCTTGATGTTTTTCTTCTCTTTATCTTTGTTGTACCTTTTCTCATACAAAAAGTAGAAAATATTCAAGTTTGCTGGGGGGAATTCTTCATCTTGGATGTATTCCTTCCTCCCATCTGCCAAATTACCTGTATCCATTAGTGCAAATACAATATGTTTCCTTGATGGTTTATTTTGAGTTTGCAGTAAACAGCATCTTTTTCTTCTTTGCCTTCTACTTGGGCAAACAGAATTTTTTGACACATTGCAGTCTGATCTCCACCGCTGCTGAATGGGTGCTTGTGTGTTTCATTCCCTGTTGTCTGTTAGCATATCTGTAAAGTATTAAGAGTGAGCCATTAAAATGCCATATATATGGATGCATTTTAGGACCCTCCAGAAAACAGCTCTGCTATACAATTCCTTTCTTTTGACTTCCTTTGCACGTCTAATTGTAGACAACATAGCCCAGACATATGATGATATTAACTGTATTTTCTCGTCCTGATGTCTTACCCATGTAATGCTGTGTCCTGGGGGGAAACAACCTGTCTTCAGTTTCTGTAGGTTTTGCTATTTAATTATCTGTGGCCCTTCTTTAAGGGAGTCAATAACCATAAGTATAGAGAGCAATCAATCTGGAAAAGCCAGCTGTTTTAGTGAGTTTTTTAATCATTAGCATAAAATTTCTGTTGAAGGAATGTCCGAATTACTCTTTTCATTTGTGTGTAGGAATACAGCCGACTGACCAAACCTTTCCTATCAGCACGCAGGAGAGGCCTGCTCTCTTCCAGTATTGCTGTGACATACTTCTTTCTCTATGCGATTGCATCTGTATTATCTGAATAGCTCCCTTGCTTGAAAAAATGTTCCTTCCAAACATGCCACAGCTTCCTTTGTTTTTTTTTAGCATGCCTATCCCAGTGCTTGTTTTCTCTGCTTTCAAATGGAGTGTACTAGGAGCTGTTCTTTTCCTCAGGCTTTGCTTGATCATCACTGGTTTATGTTAAGACTGTGGATTTCCAAACAGGTACCACAGGGCTTTGAATTTGCAATAGCTGGATTATTCCAAAATAAATGCTTATTTCAAGATCCTATCTGTTGTAGCACCAATTGCAGTTTTAAGTTTCAGATGAGTGTGTTGCATGGCATTGTTCTTCAGGAGAGAGAACACCACAAGCTTCTAGTTGTCCCTTCAAGTAGTTGCCCTGTGTGAGCAACCTAGCACTTGTCTTTCTTTCAGAGCAGTTTTACTCCTGTCAGAACATGAAGTCTGCCATCAGAGCTGCTTCATTCTAGTGCTGTGACATCAGATAACACAGAAACCTTTGTTCATTACGTGAGGCAATTCTGCTAATGCCTACCTCACAATACCTCATGCTGCTTTCAGTCTTAAAAACACTGAATTGGGATTTTTCTTTCACCTGTTCTTTGTTTTAATGGCCAGTGTGAATATGCACTTATCTGAAAATTTTAATTTCCAGTCCTGTAATATTTCCTAGCAGCAAAGGAGCACGAAGATGGGCAGCCCTAGGTTGCTGCTTAAATTCATTCAACAAGTCTTTGAAAGGTCTGACCCCCTACCCAGCTCTGTTTTGTACCAGAGAAATTCCACCTGTTACGGAATTAGCAATTTATTGCTTAAATATTATGTAATCTTATACCTAAGTAGTTTTCAGAAAGGCCTTATGTGTCTGCCTTCTTCCAAACTTCCACTATCAAAAATATACCCAAGAAAAAAGAGAACATAGTTTGCAAGTTTTAATACGTGTTAACATTGTGACTTGATAATCTTAAAGATCTTTTCATACCTATACAAATCATATAGTCTATGATTCTATGTTTTTAATCATTTGCAAGCTTATATTTATCCCTTTTAGGTTCACTGGCAGCATGTGGAGACCATAGAGCTGGTGAATGATGGCTCAGGTCTGGGATTTGGGATAGTGGGAGGAAAGTCAACTGGAGTGATTGTTAAAACCATCCTCCCAGGAGGGGTGGCTGATCAGGTAAATTCAACCTACCTCTCTGTTATCATTCAGTAAGGTGTGAAGTTACTCTTTACTTTTACGATCGTGCTAAATGCTGGTAGCTTTTATCCACATAAATGTAAAAAAAGAAAGAAAAAGTAGTGAAATTAATCCTCAATGAAGGTGTTTGCTCATTTGGAACAAAGCTAGATTAGGCTCTAAATTGCATTTCCAAACCTGTTACGTTATACATGTTTAGAGCAGATGCATTTGCACTCCTAATTCTTTCATGAGGAAGGGTAGGGGGAGACTCCAAAGATTGACTTGGTCTGCCCTAACAGCTAAGACTGTCTGCTTCTATCTGCTGGGTTTACTGAAGCTTGAAGTAGGCATGTGACTTCATGCGTCTGCGTCAGGAGACAGACATGAGCCTGAAGGGCTTACGTGAATTGAATTTGGCTATTACAGCTCATTTCAAGCTTGTCTGTTGGACAAGTACCCAGACCTGCATTAATGATTGTCAAGGTTTTAGCAGGCACAGAGACTGGTCAGTCTTCCAACAACAGCAATAGTGGCCTGATAACAGGGCCTGGAGATGCTTGGACAGGATTTACTGCTGTACTCTTTCCCTGAGTAGGTAGATAGGTTCCTTTTACAGACCTGTCTCTTCAGTACTCATAATATGGCCTAAATCTGTGTGAAGTTTTTTTATTAGTTAAAGGTAAATCAGTAGGAGAGTAAATCAGTGTAAAATAATATAAATAACTGGATCACAGTAAGAGAGGAATGAATTTTGTTTTGAATTTACGGTTGATCCTGAGAACTAGTTTTTAAATAGAAGTATAAAGCTGAATAAACATTTGTATGCTGTCTTTTGGAAGTGTGCTTGAAATGAAACCTGGAGTTTTGTAATCTGCATGCAGTTGTTTAATACCAGTAGGTAGTAACCATAACCAAACAATTTTTTTTTCTGTGCTTGGACGACTGCTTTAAAAAGAATCTCCTGTGTATTTCTGGAAAAATTTCTGCTAAAATTAGTGTCCTATTAGGCAACCTTCTTTTCTTCTCCGTGTTACCAGAATAGTGACTTGGCATCTGAAAAAAGTTACCTGGTTCATATGTCTTAAAAGTGGTAAAAGCTATGTGGTCTTTTTCTAATTGTATAGTACGTGGAAGAAGTAGCAGGATGTTAAAAAAGTTTTTTTTCATCATGATTTTTCCTCCAGCATGGGAGATTGTGTAGTGGAGATCACATCTTGAAAATTGGAGATACAGACCTAGCTGGCATGAGCAGTGAGCAGGTGGCGCAAGTTCTAAGGCAGTGTGGAAATAGAGTGAAGCTGGTAATTGCAAGAGGTCCTGTTGAGGAGCTGCCTCTACCAGCAGTTCCTCCAGGTACACCAGTACCCACCTCCACCCTAGATAAACAGGTAAGCAACAGTGAATATAGTTGACTCATTACAAACATCTACTACAAATTTCCTTTCTTTTTAACTGCTGTTTGAATGCCTTTTGTCCTTATGTTCTCAAAAGCTAGGATTTTCAGTCCTCGTAGCGATGTTCTCATCTGACAGTGAGAATTTAAATGTAGTGAACCCACAATTCAAAAAACTGTATTTTTGGAGACTTCTGGGATTAAGGTTTAGTACTTTCATAAGTATAATCTGATTAACAACTTGTTCTGGATTGCTTATTATATTGGAAACAACTGAAGCCATGAAGTTTTTTCTTCAGACAGAACTAGTTGACTGTAGCATTTCTCTGTCCACACAGCTTTTTCCTCTCCAGGAATATTTCTTCTTTCCATATAATTTCAACTATTCATCAGACAGTTCCTCCCTGTGCCAATCAGCACACAGATGCTGGCATTGCTCATTTGCTAGATATTTTCTAAAAAATGTCAACTAGCTGCTACCCTTATTCCCCTGCTGATAATTGTACTATGTACTTTTACTTCTTTACAACTGTCAGCCACTTAAAAAATGCTGTATCTATTATCATGACCTGTCAGCTCAAAACCTATACAAATTTGTTCATTTACTTGTTTGTAGCAAAGTCTGGTTTCACAGGAGCCAGGAACAGTACTGTTTTGTCACATGTGGTTATGACCACGTACATTTAATGTGAACATGTGGAGTAAATTAATGAGAGAAGGAAAAGTTCACTGTTTTTGAGCCTACAACTAGATAGACGTTAGGCCTTAGGAAGATTTTTTTGGTTTTATTTTCTTCCAGTTACAATTTAGACTTCCAAAAGGTCATTTCAGAAGAAAAAAGGATGTAACATTTTATTCATGATTAGCACAGTTTTGCCCCTGTCCATTGTAGCCGTGTCTGTGAAAAACATATATTCATCCTCCCTTTTGTGGCTGTAAGGCAAAGAAAGTTAACACAGATGCTTCTGAGTATCTAAGAGGAGAGTAAAACTGGTACTTTTGTGTTTTTACAGCACTCAGAGACATAAAACCTTCCTGCATTTTAGATAAAGGGATCCATATTTAACCTGAGTATTACTTATCTGAAAAACATCAGTTCTCAAAACAAAAGCTGGATTTGATAATTTAATCTATTTCTTCAGTGTATGTCTTTTTGTAGTTAGCACAGAATTAACTAGGTTGGAAAAGACCTCTGAGATCGAGTCCAATCTGTGACCAACACCACCTTGTCTACTAGACTGTGGCATTAAGTGCCGCTTCCAGTCTTCTCTTAAACACCACCAGTGATGATGACTCCACCACCTCCTTGGGCAGCCCGTTCCAATGCCCGATCACTTCTTCTGTGAAGAACTTCTTTCTGATGTTTAACCTAAACCTTCCCTGGTGCAGCTTAAGACTGTGCTCCTTGTCCTATTGCTGGTTGCCTGGGAGAGGACACTAACCCTCACCTGGCTACAACCACCTTTCAGGTAGTTGTAGAGAGCAATAAGGTCACCACTGAGACTCCTCTTCCCCAGGCTAAACAACCCCAGCTGCTGCAGCCACTCCTCACAGGACTTGTGCTACAGACCCTTCACCAGCCTCGTTGCCTTTCTCTGGACACGCTTCAGGAACGCAGCATTCTTCCTAAACTGAGGGGCACGTAATTGGACACACCACTCGAGTTGTGGCCTCACCAGTACCAAGTACAGGGGAAGTCATGATGGCCACACTATTCCTGATACAGGCCAGGAAGCCATTGGCCTTCTTGGCCACCTGGGCAAACTGCTGGCTCATGTTACTTTGCTGTCAGTCAGTACTCCCAGGTCCCTTTCTGTGTGGTTGCTCTCCAGCCACTCTGTCCCCAGCCTGTGGTGCTCCATGGGGTTGTTGTGGCCAACGTGCAGGGCCCGGCTCTTGGTCTTGTTAGAGCTCATACTGTTGGATTTGGCCCATCTCTCTAGCCTGTTGAGGCCTCTCTGCAGAGCCCTCCTGCCTTGCAGCAGGTCAACGCTCCCCCCGAATTCGGTGTCATCTGCAAATTTGCTAATGGTAGACTCAATCCCTTCATCCAGATCGTCACTAAAGATATTAAACTGGACTGTGCCCAGCACTGATCCCTAGGGGACCCCACCAGTGGCTGGCTGCCAACTGGGTGGAGCACCATTCACTTCCAATATATGATGCAGTGTTGAAGGATGTATCTGCAGCTGCAGAATGTGTAAGATTTCTAGTACTGAGGAAGTAGCTCAAAGCAGCCAGGGGGCAAAATTTAAATTTTTATATACTGTCTTGTCCATTTCCATACTTTCCAATACCTTGTTCCTGGTACATGTATCCCGGAAGGAGGCAGGTTATTTTAAACTGCATCTGTGTATACAAAGTCTTGTTCTTGGAAGGAGAACCCTGTTAATGGTCATGCAAGACATACTGATTGGGGTCTAAGGAACATGAAGATGCAGATGCAAACAACTTGATTTCTTAGCTTCTTCATATCAAATACATTGTGGGTGAAGACTTCAAGATCCTCTTAAAGCTATTATTGGTAACAGAATGGATTTTCAAAACAGCCACTTCTTGTCATGTTCACCTGTAGATGTCTATCCTGTAAAAATTCATGAGGCTATAGAAATTGGATCAGTTTTTTAGTGGCATCACCTCTGGCCAAAGTAATTCTGTACTGTTAAGCAGAGAGGTGGTTAATGCATTAGAAATTTATTGTGTTTCATTTGAGTTCTGGTTGGAGTTGCTTGGATAAAGAACTGAAGTAATATTCTCTTGGCAAGTAGCATCATAGCTCTCCTGAAGTCTTTTTTTTTTTAGCACATACGTAACTTACCTAGTCGAACTGGGTTTAATTAGTATCTACCTGGTTGCCATATTGGCACTTTAAAAAATAGGAGCTGCCACTTGGCATGCAGAAAGGACAGAATAAAATAAGGCTGTAGCAGAATTTTGATGGATTTTTACTTTACACAATCCTGTTTTAAATATATACATAAATATAGTGACATATATCAGATATTGAAATGGCTAGTACCTATCTTTTTTAGACAGCTGAAAGATGAAAAATTTAAAACTTAAATATTTTAGAAGTTGAAATTTTTATGTCTTTTTTCTTTTCACACAAAAGCACTATTGTTAAAATGAGACTTTAATATGTATTTTATTGCCATTAATAGTAAATAAATTGATTGTTTACCCCCCAAATTTTTTGGTTTTGAAATTCAGGGTGTTAGAGTCAATATTGAGACAGATTGTAATTATTCAGCTAGCTGGAAATAAAATTGCTCCTTACTAAAACACAATTTTTAAGTCTTTCAAAAACAAGAAATGTAATTGCCTCACTGTATTTTATAGTATGTTTTAAACTCGGCAAGTTTCAAAAACGTAACTATAGTTATTGAACAGAAATTTAAGCAACTAGAATACAAAATACAGTTATGACTTCTTCCCTTCTTTTTAGTAACATAGATGTCTAAAGCTGGTTCTGATGAGGTGCCAGAAAGGCAGCAAACTACATATTCATATATATATATATATATGTGCAACTTACTCTACAAGACATTCATTATTCTATTTGTACAAATTTCACTAGTCATTTTAGTTATCAAGTAATGATTGTATAGGTTAGAGGTAATACTCTGGAGCAGTAGGGTGGAGTGGGCATGACCTGCCCCACATTGCTCTACCATTAGTAATGTTCACTATTTCTCTTTTATCTTATGAACAGCAGAGTATAAACAAAGTTCACACGTTCTTTTTTATTTTTGCATTTAATCTTACATGGTAATGACACTAAAGAATGTGGTGGGTGTTTAAAGAAAAAATAGCTTCCTTTCTAAATCACTCTTTCCTTATTAGGCGGATGCTTCTATGGATAGCTGTGAAGATGGGGAGAAATTTAGTGTTGAACTCACCAAAAACAACCAGGGTTTAGGAATAACTATTGCTGGTTACATTGGAGACAAAACATCAGGTAATCATCTATTCCTGCACTTTACAATCAATTGCATACTATGGTGTATATGCATCAAAGACTTAATTTTGGCCCACCATCTCTTAAAAGAACCCGTTGATGATCTAAAAATCTGTTTAAAGTTTGTAAAGGAAAAAGGGTTATTTTGTGAGAAGGACATTTAGATTAAGTGATTGGTATTCTTACAGAATCACTTGTCAGTATTTTTAAATCAGTTTTTATCTTTGCTTTTAGCTAAAGCTTGTGGTTATATGTTTTTGAAAAACAGTTTGAAAATAGGTTTAGCCTTTTTTGTTAGAACTAGCTGGGCTTGTAAAATTACATTTTCATTTTTAGAAAGCTCTTACAAGATAATATGTTAGCATTCTGAGTAGTTTTAGGAGGTACTGTTAATAATTTTTAAACAATGTGTATAGTGCTGCTGGCAGATCAAGAATTCCTTAGTGACTACTGGATATGTTTGTTGGCCTGTGGACTGTGGCAATCAATAAATAAGTTTAATTAAAGAAATGCATGCAGCAATGTTCATGTATGGTTGTGTATTTTTACTTTGTAATTTCTACTACATTTTTCAGAAAAATTATTCAGAACTCTGTTAGGTCTCTTTATGGTGGTATTTGGCAAATCCAGTATTGCTAGGAACAGATGTTTGTTGAATGTGTTGTTAAACTTCTCAAAGAATTGTTGATTTGACTTGTATCCAAATATAAATAGTTATAAAAATGTATGAGTAGGTACATTCAACATTATTGGCAGTTTAAAGCTGTTTTTTGTCAGTTTAGAAAAGCTGGACTAAATTTTAAGACTTGTTCCATAGGACAGGACGGTCACATGTGTAAGTGCACTTTCACTCAACCTTTCAGTTGAATCTTAGACCACAAGTTAAAATGTAGACCATGTGGTAGATCTGAAAGCATGTTTTAACTGATTTAGTTTTTGGGTATCAGCAGTTTTCGATTTGAAATTACTGCTCTGCATGTAACTATGTTAGAAAGTATTCTTAACCTAGAAAATGATTAGGTAACTCAATTTTATGACTTAACACTTAGTTACACAACAACTTTGCTGTCAGAGAAGTAGCAATAAAACTACTGGACAGCAAGGTTCGTGGCTCAATCTTTCATGAATAACAACTTTTTGTGTTGTGGTACAACTGTTACAGGATATCAGAATGCTTGGAAATTAGTAAGAGCAACCTGGGGAAGCAACAGCTTTAAAAAAAAAAAAGTGTCAAAGATGTGACTTTAATATATTTGTAATCTTATTTTTGCTAAGCTGAATTGAGTCATTAGCCCTTCTTCCTGCTAACTTTTGTCATATTGAGCTTCACTAAAAAAGTAGCTTTAGGTCTGCAAAGGCTCTGACAACTTTTCACATTCATTTTGTAGTGGATTATCTTCACATCAAACATATTAATTTAATAGAGTGGGAATATTTGTTGAGAGAAAGTAGATTCTGTTAAGATTTCTGATATCAGTGTTACAGGCCCGTGACTGTCAGACTGGATTTCATGCCAGTTTATGCTGTTATTTTTCTCAGTTTCATGTATGTTGTTCAAAGTGTGCATGTAGGAACTCCATAGATTTGCCCTTTATTGAGCTGTTGAAGCAAGTGTGTTTTTCCTGAAATGAATTTCTTTTAGTAAAATGTCCCTTTTGTACATGTTTTCTATATATTACTTTTCCTTCTGATTCAAAACTGTAGCTGTCTAAAATGGTTCTTGGGGTTGTTTGTTGGTTTGTGGCTTTTTGCTTTTTATAAAATTTGTGTCTTATGTGATCAAATACTGAGAGATGTAGTTAAAGGTGGTTCAAACATAAATTGTAGTCCTGTTCACCTATAATTTTCTGCATTTGGCTATCCAAACATGCATTTTCTTAAGCAGTTATTAAGTATGTAGAAAATACATAATTTACAGATGAGTATGCTCAAGCAGAATTTTCTGTCCAAATCTAGTAAGTCAGAGATACATTTTTTGTTGATGTTGGTTTCAACATTTAGATTGAATAAGTTGGAATATTGCCTGTTTTGCAGCAAGAATCGTGAATTTGGCATTATAAGATTTTGAATACAAAGTAGTCCAATGCAAGCTGACATTAATCAGGCTCATCCTTTAGAAAAATAGTGGTATGTATGTTTCACTTAAAACATAAATTTTTTCATGATTCTTACCTTACTTTGAGATTGTGTGTTTTTTCTCCCTTTGACTGGTGCCATTAGTTGGAGATTGTTGCCTTATTTAAATTGTTTCTTAATAAATTAGTTAATTTAATTTTCCCTGTTTCTTCATCCCAGAACCTTCTGGTATCTTTGTGAAAAGCATTACAAAAGGCAGTGCTGTTGAACATGATGGCAGAATCCGTGTGGGAGATCAAATTATAGTTGTAAGTAAATAAAGAAAGAAGTGAGATCTTCTGTAGCTGTAAAGAAATGCTCATATAGTCCTTGTTTAAAATACTTAGGATTGGTGTTGAAATGGTGTTGCAATTGAGTATTGATCACATTACCTTTCTGATTGTTGTATCGGTGTGTAACTTGCAATTCTTCAAAAAATCTGTATTGTATGTGTGTATCTTACCAGTATAAGCTTAGTAAGTGCAGTTTTAAAGCTTGATTCAAATTGAGCAACTGTTTTCAAAATGATTTTTAAATGATATTAACATTTTAGGTGCTCAGAGAAAGAACATGTTTTCATCCAAAAAATGTTATTTGTGTGGTGAAAATTAGGTCATGAGTGCAGGGAGTGCATTTTTGTGTCTCTCGCAGATCTGTCCTTGCGTTTGTGTGAAGGCTGCAGTAAGAACAAGTTATGGTCTCTCTCCAAATGTGACGTTTGTTTGTGGAAGTATATATGTTTTTTATAATGATTTACATGCTGAATACAAATGGCTAAAATTGATTGTTGCGAAGTTTGTTTGCTTCTTTACTGCAGATGCAGAAGGAGAAATTGAGTGATCTCAGACAGAAGAATAATAAATATTTTTTAAATATGTTTACTTGAGCATGGGAGAAAAATTTAATAACCTAATCCGATTTTTAGTTACTTTATATTTGGAATAGCACTTGTTCTTTCTGCCACCATGGCTCTATGTATCTCGCCTTACCTTCCTGTCCCCAGCACTCCTAGCCACGGCTGTGTCGTTTTATTCACCCAGTATTTTTTTCTTGGAAGTAGAGATGACTGAAGTAGTCGAGCAGGCAGGCTGCAAAACATGACCTGCATGGCATGTGTTGTGTCCTCTCCCACCCTGCAGAGCAGATCTGCCTGGCTGCACCATTTTGGGCACCAGGAGCACTTCCTCCCTCTTTGCTGTGGCCCTGGTTGTCGCCTAGCTGTGCAGTACTCCAGTGGAAGTGCTTAGCATATCTGATTTCATAAAGTCATGCAGGTTTTTTTCTTACCTTTCCACTTGCTTTGTGCTCAGGCTAACAGATGCTGAGATCACCATATTATTTTGCCCTGGACATTTTTTTCTGGATGGAGTGAAAAGCTGTTTAATTCTGCAGGTGGATGGAACAAATCTTCAGGGTTTTACTAACCAGCAAGCAGTTGATGTTTTGCGGCATACAGGACAAACGGTTCAGCTCACTTTGATCAGAAGAGATCTTAAGCAGGAAAATCATATTCCACCCCAGGAGGACTTCAATACTCCTTTTGAAAAGGACTTACTGTTCAAAACAAGGGATAGTAGCACAGCCAAAGGTAATTTAAACTGGCTTTGTTTGAAGTTGGTTTGAAACATTTTTCTTCTCAATTACAAGCTGGAAATAAAATGGGCCAGATTCATTCTGAGTAGCTATTACTGATGGCAGAGCTGCTGTACATGACTTTGATAGTGCAAATTTTCAAATGGCAAGAAGGCAGCAAATCTTTTGTTTGTGCTCAGGAGTGAAAGCTGCATTCTACAGCAAGCAGACAGATAGCCTCCTCAATGAGCAAAGGCAAATCTCAGTTTCTTTCACTCTTGTATGTCACAAGCTCCCAGTATGAGAAGAGTAGCCTACATCTAGAGGTTATTAATAATCTTATTGGGTATTAATGATGTATGTGTACAATGTTCAGAAGCTAAAGACTAGTATTAATTTTGCTGTCGATGGCATGAGGTTAGTGAAGCTTAATCCTATATATTCTGCATGTACTGAAGTATGTGTGCCAGCTCTTGAAAGTCAGTGTGCTTGGAACACAGGATACCTGAGCAGAAGCTGAATGCACAAATATCTGCTTGTGTTGTAGTTTGATGTCAGTAAAAGTATGTTGCAATTCATCAAGTGTGGCATAATCCTCATTTTGCACAAGATTTTCAAACGCCCATAGCGTGTTATCTGTATGTCCTCCTCTCACTGCCGCCTTTAGAAAAAAGTGCAGGCAACATATTCAGATTACTGTTTCTCCAGCCAGTAGATATTTAAGATATCTGATAGCCAACAACATACATAGTAGAACTTCATAGTAGGAGAGGTTTTCTACAAATGAAGAGTGTGTCAGTTACGCAGGTTTCCAAGTCTAGCATTTTCATTTTCAGTGTCAACTTCCTTAATTGAATGAAGGGAAAAAAAAGAAGTCGTTACAAGAATGCTAAAGAATAGGTTAGATTAGAATAATCTTAGGTAGATTTCCTTTCAGTCATAGAAATGCAGGTAGTGATAGCTACAGGTTTGTTTGTTTGTTTGTTTATTTCATTGAAAACTCACTGGAAGAGGCAAAGCGCTGGCAGGAGACAATGTCTTTGAAATATTTCTTCTGGGCCCCCCGTGCCAGATTCCATTTGTCAAATAAGAATACTCTGAAGTTCAGTGGAAGAGAGAGCTGGTGCCCTGAAGTATATCTCTGGGCTTGATGAATATTGCAACATAAATAGCTGAAAACATTTATTCTTTTTTTCCAGATAACAGCGAAACAGAATGGACATCCCCATCCCTGCCATGCAGTACCACTGTGGTAAATACTGGAGATGACATGATACAACAGGAGACAGGTTCTCAAGGTTTCGTATTTTTTTCCTGTGAAAATGCACTTGTGTATGCTTATACAAAGATCAGGTGCTTTTTATGTCTTTCCATCTTCTGAGTCCTGTGTAGCTGAGGTAGAACTAGAAAGTAATTTAATCATGTGCTCTTAATCATGAGTGGTGTAGGATCATGATCGTTTTTGTCTAGTCCAGAAAAAAATGTTTTTTTCTCTTCATTCCCCAATATGCTTTATCTTTCCAATTGTCTGCATCTGCACAGCTACAGTTCTGGGACTTTGACCTCTTCTGATAAACTTCTTTTCACAAATTCCTCAGTTTGCCTTAATTCCAATCTGTGTTCTTTGGTAATGTTTGAAATTCAGTCAGTTCTGGTGCACTGGTATTCTCTGAATTCTCCCATACCCTTTGTAGAAACTCTTATTTTCTAATAGGTATCTTTTTCCCTCTTGAGCTCTTAAAACACTTCTGCATTTAAGAAGTCCTATGTGATGTTTTCCAGATTGAGACAGGACATGGTGTGTTTTGTAGCATTTTCCGACTTCTAGAGCAAGAGGGAAACTGAAAAGTTTTGTGATATGTATCTTTTCATAATTCATGCTTTCGATTATCTTGGGTAGCAGAGGGAATTTCTTTTTAACCTTCACTTCAGATGCTGCTGGGTCTCTTCTTTGGGAAATGTATTGTCCTATTTGAATGGCATACAACATTTGGTGTTATATTTAGTAATGTTTCTGAGCAATGACTAGACTTAAAATACTGTCCAAGGCTGTTAGACATTTTATATTACTATTAAAATCAGTGGGATTTGGGAACCTTATAATGAAGGTTCTTGTCTTTGCCTGTGATGAACATTCAGATCTGAAGAATTTATTTGGATATAGACTATATGGACAGCCCAGACCATGGACCTTGAATATGTAGTATCCTGTTAAAACTACAGTGTTTGGTGGCTGTTGTATCTAAATATGGCTTTTTATTTCTTCCTGCCACAGAGCCTAGACAATGTGAATGAGGGGGAAATGAGCAGGAAGAAAGCATTTCTCAATTTTTTCAGCCTGCAGATAAACTTTCAATCGATTTAGGAGTTGCCGCAGTTTGCTGCCTAGCCTGTCACTGTATTTTTCGCCATATCAGTACTTGTCCCTCTTCCTTCCTTTCCAAGTTCATTGCTGCTCTTTAGCTTTTACAGTTCCGTGTCATTATATGTGTGCACACATGTGAGTCTAACATTACAAAAAAACAAAAAAAAAACAAAGGAAAAGGTGGGACTTCCTGCATTCTCTCTCTACTCTGGGGCTTACAGTTTCAGAAAAGTCCCTTACAGTTGTGCTCATGGTTTTGAAAATAGAAAACCTCCAAACTGGGTCTTTGAATGCTCTCAGAGTCTATCCGAAAGGATCAGTATGCAGTTTACATTTTTCAGTATTTTGGCAATCCCCCTGAATCAGTCTGATCAGCTCACATAAGGTCTGATTTAGCACATGCCCAGGGCATGAATGCAACTTTTTAATTTTCTTTGTGCCTCTTATCTTGAAAAGTTGCAATAAATTCACTCAACTCTGAGACTAGTTTAAATATGTTTCCTATTTTTCTCGCCACACCCCCCAAACTATTGAACTGAATTTCAGGTCTTTTCAAAATGCAGTTAGTTTTGCAGTGTTGGAATTTAATATTATTTTGCAGGTTTTTCCTTGGCTAAACCCAAGCTTGGTGAGACAAAACGTGCCAGGTTTTTAGTCATGTTTCGGAGAGTTCTGGCATCATGGAAATGATTGTGTCATTTTGTATGTTCCATATGCTTTTTCAGTTATAGGAGGAGACTAGTTGTTCTATTTTGTCAAAGTAATTTCAGATATAATTTTTAGATTTCCAGCTAACTACTGCAGAAGAAGCAGCTGCAAAGACAAAGTGGCAGAGGATTATGGGTTCGAATTATGAAATAGTGGTAGGTAAATTTTTTTCACTGTCGTTAAATGCCCTTTCATCTGCCCATCTATTATGTTGATAATATACAGATAGGAATATGTTTGTATTGTATCTGTTCCTTCATGTATAAAAATTACACATGTGCTTCTTTGTCTGTTGAGATTATTTATTTTTATAAATTTTGAATGTAGATATATCTTTTTCTGTATTTTGGCAAAACAGTCATAGACTTTAGTTAGATTACTATGCCTATGAGTATTGTTTCATCTGTTTGCTAGTTTCAAGAGAATAAAGATGTACTATAGAATAAAATAATATTTAGCATGAAATTCAAAGCTCCCTTCATTAGCTAGAATTTGAAACTTCATACCCATTCTACATACAGAAAAGACGGTTTTACATAATGATGTAAATAATGCATAGAACATACACTGTAGATATAGTTGAAAAGTGGTATCTGAGTTTAGGAGTTACTGCAAAATCATATGCCATCACTGTAGTGTCTGCAGAAGTATGTATTATTGGATATATTGTTATCATAAACAGTTTCCACTTGTGTATTGCAAAACAGTATGTGATCAAAGTGTAAGTTTTTACCTGATTGTCCCCATTACATATGACAATACTTGTGGTTTCTCACTTCTGGATTATTGACCTCATCATTTGTAAATGGAAATGGAAAGTAACAGGTATGGCTGTAAATATGTCAAATGTGACCATTTCTTAATCTTATTTTAGGTGGCTGTAGTTAACAAATTTAGTGAAAGCAGTGGGTTAGGGATAAGCCTTGAAGCTACAGTGGGACATCATTTCATCAGATCTATCTTACCTGAAGGGCCAGTTGGACGAAGTGGCAAATTGTTCAGTGGAGATGAACTGCTGGAAGTAAGAAAAATTCCTACTTTATCTTAGTCTGTATTCAGTAAGGTTTTTGAGCAGTAAGTTGCTTGTAGTGGGTTATGACCTTGGGAAGGTAGCATGTATAACTACATACCAGTTAGTGGTTGAGCAGTCACTTCATATGCACTTACATGGATTTATGTGAATGCATACGCTTACATGCATTTCTTAGGTGGTAACAGATTTTTCAAATACAGTCTAAGGTCTCTGTTGTGGTTTAAGCTCAGCTGGCAATTAAGCACCACACAGCTGCTGTTTCTTTTTTGTACCTCCTTACAGGCAGAGCATGAGGCACCAAAAAGCCCTTTCTGTAGGATAAATGCACTTAGCAGCAATCAAAACACCTGTGTGTTATCAACGTTTTTCTCATACTGAATGCAAAGCACAGCACTGCACCATCTATGGAGAATACATGAAATCTATCCCAGCTGAAACCAGGACAGTCACCAAAAAAGAATATGTAGCAAAAGCGTTAGAATTTAATAGGAGGATCCATACACAGTGAAGGACTAAACACCAGATTATTTTTCTAAATTATTTTCTTGGAATTGTGAATTTGGTTTGTGTGGGTGCAAGAAACAGGAAGTATACAGAGTTTGGCGGTATCATGCAATATATAAGACTATACATTCAGTTCAGTACTTATCTTGGTGCTGATTCTAAGCACTGAACAGAAATTAAAGGTTGACAGTGTCTGCTAGCATGGGCGTTTTTGTTTGTTATTTTGAAGAGGTTAGTAGTTGGGTTTTTTTGAACATTTTTGTTCATTGTACTTGTAAATACTCTGTGTAGTTCTAACCATTGTGTATTCTTTATTTATTGAGGTGAATGATATCTCTTTGCTTGGGGAAAACCACAAGGATGTGGTCAGTATCTTGAAAGAACTGCCTATTGAGGTGACAATGGTGTGCTGTCGTCCTGTAGCTCCCCTCATCACTCAACCAGAAGTACTAGAGAGTCTAAGTCTATCTGAGATTCAGCTCACAGAAAAGGTATTTTGCTGTTAAAAGACCTCTGAAAACGACTGTTTCCTTGAGAGAAAAACAGATAAAGCTCTTCTACAAATTAGAAATATGTTTTAATATTATAAAAATTTATTCCAGACAATTAGGAAAAGGCAAATTATATTTATCAACCATGCTTTAGGCTACCAGAAGATGTCAATCCTGGTCAGTCACGGGCAGAAATATTCTGGGATGCGGAGCTTTCTATCTAAGTAATGTGCTTCTGTTCTGTTGGTGTAGGGATATGGCAAACTGAACTGTGTGTTCTTTAGAATCTCAATATATTTAATCTGGTTTTGAACTTTACCTTCTGGGTTTGTGTTGCACAGAACTGTGTGTGCGTTCACTAGCTGATGCATCTGTCACTGTAAGTGTAGAGGTCTGGGCAGTCTGATGAATTAAACATGTAGGAATGGCCTACAGTGTAATACACAAAGCAATAGCATTTGTATGAAAAGAGACACAGTTAATTTTGAGTTCTGGGCAAGGCACCAAATTCAGTTCATAATTTCTAAGCTTTTCTATGAAACCAAGTAAAGAACATAGATGTCTATGTATGTATTTGTGTATTCTTTCTTTTATTAAAAGTTCTGCTGACTGTCGGTATTACTATCTTTAAAGAAAGCATATTTTAGACATACAATTTAATAACAGATATTTCCTGTATATTTGAATGCATGTACTAATGAAGTTTTTTGAGATTTTTCATTTGGCAGAAATTCCATTTTGTAAATATTTTTGCAGTGAGTACTTTCATATACTTGCAGAAGAGCTGTTCTATTAAAAGGATATGTGCATTATGCACTAGGTTTGTCAGACTTGTTTGTTAAATGTGCTGAGTGCTTACACTTCCTCTGTGTTTTAGACGTACATCACTTAATTTAAATCTTGCTCTTTGGAAGCAGAGTTTTGTTGATGCAGATTCACAAGGGTTTACATTTTATTGGTAAACATTTACTGTTCTTCTCAGGCTCACATAGAACTTGGATTCATTGGCTCCTCAGACACAGAGGGAACTGCTTTGGAAACAGCTGATGAGGGGCAGAGTATGGAAGAGGTGCAGAGCCCATCTTTGGCAATGTGGGAAACTGAAGTACAGCACATTCAGCTGGAGAAAGGGAGTATGGGGCTTGGATTTAGCATATTGGACTATCAGGTAACTTCTGCACTTCTTTGAATAGAGGACAAAATACTTAATATTGTTTGGATCTTGCAGCATGTTCTAAATACGTGGTTTAGGGGTAAATGTTAATGGAAACCAAGCAGTAGAGTAAAACTAATCATTGCTGGTAGGCATCCCACTAGTTGGATTACATATTCCTCTTTATTAAGACTGCAGGTTCTAATGACAATGGTAATACTGGCCCAGAGAAACTGATAATTCATTATATACTAGGGTCTTCAGAAAGCTATATTCTGGTGACCCAGGGACAATGAATGATGTAGCCAGAATATTCAGGCATTTAGCTATGTGTTTTGCACCTGCACAGAAGTGTTTAGGGCAAGATCCAATAAAGGACTTAAATGCTTAAAGCAGGATTTACTAAAATCCAGAACTGCAATTCTGAAATCCCTTGCTTAGCTGTGGTTTGTCCAGGACATGCTTAAACAACCCCATTCATTTCTTGTTTGATTTCAGAATTCCTGGATATCTAAGCTATGATTCTTTTTGTGTCCTGTTGAACGGCTCAGTGCCTTTCTCTTACCTGTACTCGGTCAGGATCTCAGAACAAATGTTCCTTCTGTTCCCCGTTGTCCAGTGGATAATTTTTAATCTGACCTCAAGTAAATTCTCCCTTTGGTCAGTGTAGGCTTTTGCTGAGCTGTGTGGTGGTGCTGCAGGACCCAGTCTCCTTCAAGGTTTCTACTGGATCTTGTCCCTAGGAGTTTATGCATTTACATCACTTACAGGAGGAAATTATCCTCCCAGGGCACTGCTTAGAATTAATCTATGCCTTAGATTTTGCATTTGCACGTTGATAAAGGTGAAGAGGTGTGTGGTGTAATAATCTGAAGGATCAAGACATAGTCAGGTGTCTGTTTTATGAAACAGTGACTACTTTTTAGTGTGTTATCCATGACACTTTGCAGTGAGCTATCAAAACTGAGCTGAATATTTGAAGTCTGTGTCAGTACACAGTAAAGCATATTTTGCTTCAACCTCTTCTTGAGCATTAACACAAATGATGGGTTGGTGACTAAATTTTGTGTATGGATAATAGTACTAAAGGGTTGTGGGAACTGCATTACATTAGTTAATATATTATTTTCCAAATATGAATTTGAGTCTATCTTACAGCTCTAGAGCGCTTTCTGAAACTTAACCTTTATTGTCCCATGTTATAATATTTGTGTCTTGTCATATGTTCTCTTGTTTGAAATACAGTAAAAAAAATTCAGTCATTGAAGGTTCTGCCTTCACTTAAGACTGTGAACAATAAATTTACAGTGAGATTTATCTTTGTATTTTACTGTTTCCATTAAATTTTCAATTAATTTTTAATGAGCAGTGACTTCAATTAAGGACAATTATGTTCATACTAGTTACATTCCTCATGTTTGGTACAATGGCAGGCCTGTAGAAAAATTTGCATAGTTTCTTTCCCTAAAAAAGACTATCACATAGACTAGAGAGGTATTTAAAAAAAAAAAGTGATATGCAGCGTCATCTAAAGCAACAGTGTAAATATCTATTGTTACAATAACGAGGAAGATGTCAGTGTTCAGACTCAAGCACTATCTCCAGCAATGCTAGTTGTATTTCCACATGTGAAGTGTTTTATTGCTCCATGGCATTCTTTTTACTGCATTAAATGCCCTAAAGTGTTAAGGGTCTTTTCAATGACCTTCCCTCCCTCAACACTTCTCTCTCCCACCAGCTTTCAGCAGTCTCCCAGATCCTGTGATTTTTGCATGTTGCCTTGATGGTGTCCATCCCTTTGGATGTACATCTTGGCGTGGAAACTTGTTACAGCTTTGTGCCTGTTTGTAGATGTTTGCTTTTCTCCTACTTTTCCTATCAGTAAAGCTGTAAAATAATTACATTTCTTGGGACTTTTTTCTGTGCATGCAGTCAGGTGAAGTGTTGGAAGTATTAACATGATGTTCGTTGTGAATGTAGTTCTGTAAGAATCACACAAATGTTTTGCACCTGTGATAGTTCTTATAACAGAAACATTTCTCTTACTAGTTTTTAGCTTTTATATAAAAATCAGTGCACTGTTGGATAGCGACTTCAAAGTAGTTTTTTTTAAAGCAAACACTATAGTTTTGTCTTGTTGATTAGAGCACTGTCTTGGTATGTTCCTCTCTCACATAAAGTGTTTAATTAGTCATGCACAACAACTTGCCTCTTAAAAAGTGCTTTCTCGGTTGAGCAAGATCTAGTGCTGTGAAGTATAAGAGAGTTACTGAAAATAAGTCCTTTAGTCTGCTAGAATGCATATGTTACCTTTGCCCCAATTTGCACTGCCCACCTATCTGCAGACCACTGAGTAAGGGTGGATGGAGTCTGCAACACTGTCACTGTGGTAGGCAGTACTTGAATTTCTGATGTGTACAGAAAACACTCTACAATTTTGTAATATTTTATCCTGGAGATACATCATGGGATATCACCTAGAAAATAATAATAATTTTCACATTAAAGACTTAAAAATAGGTGGAAGTCTAAATGTATGGGCAGTATGGACAGGAGGGTTTGCTCCTGCTGAGGATTCAACTGGAGAGGAGCTCCAGCATCTTAATAACCCAACTCTTTCGGGTTAGTAAAAGTTCATAAATAAGAATTTGCCTTTTAAGACATAAGAGTAAATAAAATGAATTTTTTTCTTCCTGTTATTTAATTAGGATCCTGTTGATCCAGCAAACACTGTAATTGTGATTCGCTCATTAGTTCCTGGGGGTGTGGCTGAGCAAGATGGCAGACTTCTTCCTGGAGATCGACTTATGTTTGTCAACGATATCAACTTGGAAAATGGCAGCCTTGAGGAAGCAGTGCAAGCACTGAAAGGAGCGTCAACAGGAACAGTTAAAATAGGAGTTGCCAAACCACTGCCTGTAAGGATCTGGGAATTCAGTGGGTACTTTTGATGTCATTTAAGCTGGTATATGCTGATCCTGACTTCTGTATACGCTTTGTGTATTTTGGGGTATAGCTAAGTGGCCTACCTATTTCCTTGCATGTAGGTGTGTCCTGGGTAGTGTGTGGCTGGTGCAGTGATTGCAGGACCTAGCACACCTGTTGACAGGCGTAATTTTGTACGCTGTAGACTTTACATGGTTCTCTGGATGTGTGAGATGGTGGCATAAAGTTGTTTTTATATGGTTTGTTTGGAACTTACCCATTCCTTTGCTTTTCAAGGCTTAGTATATACACAGTCTTTATATTTAGACTGCACACTTTGTTTATATAATAGTATGTAGTCTTCAGTTTGTATACATCTAGCTGGTTACTTCAGACTTGCTTTTAGAAGGTAGTCTGACAAGTCCAAAAAGGAGGCTGAATAAGACCTGTGGTGACTGAGATAATGTATCAGTAAGGATGCAAGTGAAGTAATATCCCTGGTGCGCTAAATTTAAACAGTAGAATGGCTTAGTTCATACATACAAGGAAGATATCTGTCTCTATATTTGTAAGCAAGACCAAGTGCAGTCTTAGGGGTTTTTTCTTGCTTTTCATGGATTGATAATCTTATAATCCTTGTGGATGCAGATACCAAATTTTAATTCATAGTAGATCTTTGTGGAGAGAGTGGAAGGGAATGGCTGTTCCTAGAAAGTTTGCTTTCCATAAAAAGAGGGTACTTTTGACTTGCTCTGTTAAATTCAGATTTTCTAGTGGAGACTATATTAATGAAGTGTCTTAAAAGTCAAAAATTGCTTAAGATGTCACTCTAAAAGCAAAAATGCATGGGGGTTTTGTTTCTGTTCCAAACAGTTACAAACATTCAACATTTGCACTTCAATGTTTCATGTATTATGCTTGCCAAGTAATTAAACATTGCTTTTTGTTGTGGTACTGGACAAATGCATTTACCAGCAAATTATGTTGGAAAAAGCTATTGGTTTATAGTCAGAATTAAGTTTTGTCCTCTAGAGGCTGTTCCACCTGGCAGATACAGTAGTAAAACACAGACAGTGAATGAAGTCTTCCTGCCTACAAATGAGATTGCTCTCTGACTAGCAAGATCATACAATTAGGCTCTTTCTCTGGTGCAGCTGGGGTGTCAGTTTTAGTATATCTTTATTAAGAGCAAAAATTGAAAATTAGTTCAAATTTTGGGGTCTGTGGTGTACCTGAATAGGCCTTTTTCATTGTTTGGGGTTGTAAAATGAGGTATAAAGGTGAATCAATTCAGGTAAATCTGTAAAAAAAAAAAAAAGTCTCTTTACCTACCCAGTACTGTGACTGTGATTGAAATGAACGCTGCTGCCTTTGGAATCCATTTGCCTTTCTAAACACTCCTGCCCCCTCCCCTCAGAACACACTCTGCACCTCCTGTGCCCAGGCCACTCATCCGACTCAGGGCTTCGTTCTTTCTGCAGCTTTCACCCGAGGAGGGCTATGCCTCTGCTAAGGAAGATTGCTTTTTCTACACTGCCCAGTCACTTGTGGAGGAGGGGCCAGCTGATGCAGCCCTCTTCCATGCTGAGCTGGCTCTGGTTAGTGGCCCAACTTACCAAAGATTTCTTCAGTATTTGCATTTTGTAATGAAAGGAGTTGCTCTGTCACTATTCATGCTTATTTTTTAGTGTTTACTCTCACCACATTACTCATCTACCATAGGTAGGAATGGCATGATAGAAATTAACATTTAGAGATGTTTGCATGAGCTGTGAATCTGGCCGATGATATATTAATTTGCTGGGGGGGAAAGGGTATTGTTCTGATGTTTTTGAAGGTTCATGGCTGTCCACATCTGCTTGCATGCACTGAGCATCCCTTTGGAAATCTCAGCTTGTGTAGAGAAATTTTCATGTGCTTATTTTCCTATGTATGACTTCTCTACCTTGAAAAGTTTTTGGTACTCTCTTTTTGCATGTAATCCAGCCTTAACAAGGAATGCTGTCTGTCTTGGAAAGCTGCAAATAGTTCCTCCTAATAATATTCTTCAGCCTTCAGCATCAATTGAGATTATAAGATTTGCAAGGTCAAAAGGTGTTCACTTGTACAAACAGTGCGGCTTACCTGAGCATTCCGTGCCTTACATAGCCCAGAAGTTACCAATAAGAACTCAGATTAAAAAGACACAGGAAATAAGACTCTACAAAAAAGTGAAAAAAAAAGTTCGTCAACCCCTCACCCGTGCAAAAAAACCCATAACTCGCAACCCAGAGTATCTGTATACTGTATACATATGTTTTATATATGTAGTCCAAGTGTGGCTTCTCATGGTGGTTTGTACTGATGGGGGTCTGATAATGAAGTTATTATACCCTCATTTTCTGAGGACTTGAGCAGGGAAGCAGTTTCTACTAAACACCAGAACTTAGTTCATTAGGAGAAAATCCCAAAACCAAACAAAAACCTGAAATGGATCTTTCCAGGGTGAAAATCTCTGCATTACTGTTTCTAGTAGGTTTGTTATTTTTTTTCACACTTGACAAGCTGGTTTAATAACTTGCCTTTAAATAAGACTACCTGTTTTTAATTCTGCAGTTTGTTACCTTTGCAGAGTAGTTAGATAATGGTATTTGTCTTACTCCCTTCATTGAGAAGAAGCATGAGGATGCCATGTTATTTACTATAAATAACCTGTCATTAAAGATGTGTTGAAAAGATCAGATTAAAATTAAGGTATTTCAAAAAATATACTTCCACCTGTGATTCATATTAACAAAACTAAACTTGTGAAAAAAGTAATGAAAGTGTAGGATTTAATAATAGAGTTATGTTGTCAACTCTGTCAACTGTCCAATTAAATGTACAAAATATGAAAGTAAATATGCAGTCACCCAATAAGATATAGTTACAGAGTACATTTATGGGCTCCTGTTTTTCATAGATAGATCTACACTCAGGTTCTATAGGTCTGTCCTGAATTTTCACAATACTTTTTTTAGGGCATAAAAGCTTTGGTGACATTAGTCTATTTTTGCCAGACAAAATGCTGAGAGTTAAGTTACAGCGAAGGAGCAATTTGAATTAGCTGTTAAGTTTTTAGACTTGAAATAATGAAAGAAAAATGTCCTTTTTACCCTGAAATCAGTATGTTGAATCACTGCATATTGTTGCTGTTGTGCACTTGCTATAATGAATTCACAATGTGATTAACCACAGGGACTTAAAATTAGGTCCCATCTCTGCAGATGGGTGCACTTGTCTGCTTTATATGAGTTCATGGTATGTCATGGCTCTAAACTCACTGACTGTTTTTGTTAACATACACTACTTTCTTGAACTTGCCAGAGGAAATGAAATTATAATCAAGGTGTAGTGTATGAAGCACCATAAATTAAGTCTTTTAGGATTTAATTCTATTCTAGTGTTTGAAAGTATGTGAGTCTTGAACAAAGAAAAAAGTTTCATTTAAAAAACAAGGTAAAAAACACTACCCATGTCCGTGTTTGAAACCTTTAAAAATTTAATTTCTCATGTCAGAGGAATGTAGAGATGCTCATAGTCACTGTGGTCAAATGTAAAACATTTTGGACATCATAAAAAATCATATATTACAATTTTTAAAAAATGTACCGTGAAGCATTGCAATTTCCATATGATTGTTTTTAAAAACCTAAGAAGTTGAGTGAAGGGAACATTCCTGACAAGTGGTACCAAGTGAAACTCATTATTTTTTCCATGCTAATTTTTGAAACAGAAAATTAAAAAGAAGCCATAAAGAAATCCAGATATTTACACCAGGGAGTACAGCAGAATTCTCCAAACACCTTGTGCTTCTATTAAAAGGCATGAGACTGCCTCAGCCCCGCAACTTATTCTAGTTGAGACTCTTGGTTACTTCAGATATTCTTTGCAGCCTTTAAAGATGTAGTAACACAGATTGTTACTGAAGCAGAAAATTCTCCTACGGTGCTGTGCAAATGTACCTTCAATGTAAAACATGGAGGAAAAAAAACTAAAAGAAGAAAAATGTCAGTCATTGTGTAGTGGCTTATGTGCATGTGTTTGGGGCTTATGTGGTGTGATGGTAACAGCCTGGCAGATTGAATTGCTTTTGTTGTTAGGTGGACTCCGGAGAGGCAGATCTAGGAGATGAGTCCACCTTTGTATCACAGTATTCTCTAGCAAGAGTCGTCTTCCAGCATTCAGTGACAGCTCTACATCACAATGCCTGTAGCAGTGAAGTGAACAACAGCTTCTCTCTTCCATTATCAACTTCCAAGGTAAAAAGGAGAATGGTTTTAATGATGATAAGCTTTAATTATAAGTGTTAACAGCTTGTATTCTTAGATAGAAATCTCTTATGTCATCCTGGTTCAAAATGCACTATTTAACGCGATTAAAGTTTTGTTTAGAGTAGTGCTGATGTCTTATAGATGTCTGTGTTGAAGAGAGGCAGATAAAAGGCTGAAAGCTTGGATTTTTGTTAGTTAAGGATGATTTAGCTGGATAAAATGTGGCGAGATGTTTGTAGTATTCAAGTTGTGGTGAGCAGTCTGCTAGAAAAACTTAATTGTTATTCAAAGCATATTAAAGCCTGGTAACACAAAATGACTGCATTGTTCTACAGTATTTTAGTATGAAAGCAAGAATAAGTTTTCATCCTAAGTTTTGCTTTTATGCTTTGTACTTAGTATGTTTCTGTGTTTTTGAATTAAATTTTCATAATTATGCTGTAATTAAAAATAAATCCATATATATCAAAACTCTGATAGCTTATAATTTCTATTTAAAGTCAATAAATGAGGATTTATTTAAGAGCATTACAAAGGTCAGTAACTATTTGTTCCTGGTCACATACCCATAATTACTTGATTTTTTGTATCAGAGTTGTGTTTTGTTTCTCTCCATGGTTTTTCATGTTCTTTTTTCTTGGCAGTCTTTAGATTTATTTTGCTAACCCAGAACCTTCCAATTCCATTCTAGTATTCATCTTTGAGATTTCTTCTTGGGTTTGCAGTCTGTGGACTTGAATACACCTCAGCTGCAACAACTCCCTTTAGCCCTTCTGGAATATCTTCAGCCTTTATGAGGCACTGGTTGGAAAGCCAGATTCATCTTCTAATGGTTTCCCCTAATCCACAGAAGAGCACATCTCTGTTGTGTCAGTGGCACAGATTGCATTTTTTAAGTCTGTAATTGTTACTTAAATGGATTATGCATTTTGCACACTTAGAAGCATTTTATGAGATAGAGACTGGATTTACATTATGCATCACGTTGAGAGGCTCTAGAAAGTCTTAAGTTATTTTCAGCATTGACTTAAAGATGGCTTTCGTTTACATGTTTTGTATAAAATGGTATGGTACTGACTTTTTGATATGTCAGTGCACCAGTATGAAGTGAGTATTAAGTTCTCATCAAGTAACATTATCTCTGGTTATGAGTGCCTTCACAAGACAAACACAGTAAGAAAATCTACTCATAAAAGACTTTTGAATCAAGTGAAATGCAGTAAAAATTGAAACTGCTGTTTGTTGCTATGAGGAGTGCAGAGGTATTTCATCTATTTCTGGCTGCGGGACAGTTGACAGGTTCTGAATGTCATTTGGTGACACTTAAAGTAGATGATAAAAATCATACTTAAACTAATACAAATGCTCAGGCCACATGTTGCTGTAGTTACAAATTCCTGAAATTGTGTTTTTCTTCAAAAATTACAGTATTGGCTCTTCTTTACGTGAAGCAAAAGTAAGAATGAACATGTGCTGTGACTATTCTATGTATGTATGGCATGTGAAATAAATGTTGACTATGACCTAGGACTTGTTTTCACTGATCTGGAAATGGATACAAACAGCCTTAAGAGTATATGTCCCAGCTGTATTTGAAACCTTATGATATTATTTAAAGAGATGGTAGTGCTGGTGTTCTGTTCTCAGAAAGGTAGGAAATTATGTCATTGATTATATCATGCAGATTAGTGGTATTTAGGTTATGTTCAATTATCTTCTCAGCTGTTACTTAAACCACTTATTTACAGGTAAAGCTTTTTTCATTCTTGTCTGAGGACAGAGCAATCACGTATGTACTTAATGAAAGTTGACAAAAACTAATTCTAAGGCCCTTGAGACAAAACGTTGCAAAATATCCCCAGATTCTGGGAAGCGTGTTTCCCCAACTTTCTGGGAAAGTAATAGAATTAATAGGACCAGTGGATAACAATTAAGAGAGATAGAGGTAGTTGGTTTTGGCTAGTTTTATTAAATTTCCAAGAAAAATATTGATACAGAAGCCTCTTAAGTCCAAATTCTAAGTTCTTGATGTATCTTAATATCTAATGGCGTACATGTTTCTAAAACAGCTTACTTTGAAAGCTTAGCTGCAGAATATTTGAAGATTTTTTTTCTGAATGCTGTGTATATTGAAACCCCTTGAAACATTTTAAAGGCAGAGCCTCACAACCTTGAAAATACAAACAAATGAGCAGAGGACTTAGTCGTAGTGCAGCCATAAAAGATAGAATTGCAGTAAGTACTAACTGCTAAGCTCCTGTAACTGCATCACTGTATTTGTTGTCCCACTTCAAATCCTCCATGTGCATTTTTTGCTGAGGTTTGACTGGGTTTTTACTTGTCACCCTTTATACAAAAGGGACATTTAAATATGTTTCTGCTCAGTTAAATGCATGATTAGATTGCATTTTTTCTGTCTGAGCTTCTTGAAATTCCTCTTTCTTGCTAAGTGTGCTGAAAATAAAGACCTTGGTCTTGCAAAGTTCTTCGACCTGAGAAAACTAACTGGATACTTTGATTTTAAAAACTTACTGGAGTTGTCTATTTTAAGAATGTGTGAGTGGACGTATCTTTTCTGAAGGCAATAGAGAGTTATTGAAGAGTCCCAAGTTAGAATCTGGCCTTCAGCAGTAGCATATTTTCATTGATGACTGGTATTCTAAAACAGAAGAAATTGCCAAAGAAGTTCCCTTTATAGAAGAATGAGTGCCTGTAGGGAACTAAACATGAGGTTGATCTTACTGCTCATAAAACAGATATGTTTGCATTCTGTGAGATGAATTTTTGTTTAAGATTTTAGCAAGAAATGTGCTTTTGGATTGTACTACAAATGAATGGTGTTTGTTCATTGTCTCCTGTGTTGAACAGTCTGTTGGAGAGGAATGTGAAAATACTGCAGCTGATTTCAATGTGTCTGACACGAATCTGTACAACATGGATCTAAATCAGAGACTGAGAGAGCAAACGTCTGTAGTGGGTGAGAGCCTGGAAGCTGCAACTGGTTTTGCTAAAGCAGATCTTCTTCCTCTGGATGTTTCGGATATCAACCAAAATGAAAGTGAAAATGGAGCAACATGGACTGGATCTCAGACAGCATCGGAAGTTGCACTAAATACGAATCTTGCCATTGCCACGCAGCTTGATCCCCATGGAAAAGTACTGCTTTATTTTTTAAAATAATACTTCATAAAAACCTACCAAAGGGCCATATTAGAGCATAGAATTTCCTACAGAAATTGTCACAACCAACAGCCATGCATAGTTCTTTGATTATTAATGTCCATTAAATGTGTTATCTCACATCTAAACTGCAGCATTTAGATTTTCCGAAACAGGACGTAATTTATGTCACCAAGATAGTAGTTTCTCAGAGGCTGGCAATAACAGTGGTATATAAAAGTCTGCTCAGACTTCACATCAATAGATAGTGCTGGACCATAGGGTACCCATGGGGCAGGACAGAGGGATTTTCTTATCACCTGTTAACCTTCACAGAGGTATGAGTGCAAGGAGGAGGTGCAGAGCTGGAAACAGGCCTAGGAAGCCAAAGGAGAGTGGTGTGTGACTGTCTTGCATCATAGTGTTCTTGCAAGCCTCTCCAGGTCAGCTCTCAAACTGACCTGTGATGCTACAGTGTGCACACATAATATTCTTTTGCATGATAGTCACTGTGACATGTGTTTCTTATTCCATTCAGTGATTTATTAAGAAAAGCTTAAAAGAGCTCCTGTTTCCTACAAGATTTTTTATTTTTGTACTGGCAGATTGTAAGACATCTGTCGTGAATGAGTCTGAAGCCCTTGAATACATCTTACTAATTTTAAAAGAGTGTAACTGATGTCCCTAGATTAAAAGCATACTTTGTGACAGATTTGGTATATTGCCTGAATGAAAACAGAAACTTCAGATATGATCTTTAATGGTTTGACTTTTCCAATGTCTGTATAAGAAATCTGTCTTAATTATACACATAGCTTTTGTGTAAGGTGAGTTAAGATCAGTATGACCAATCATAGTTTTATCTCAGTATTCTGTACTGACATTATTTTCCCTTGTGTTAGGATCAGTTGCTTTTAATGGAAAAGAGGTGCCCAGTATCTTTGGAGGGAAGTTCCACAATCCCAAATTCAGTCAAAAACATATATGAGAAGACTATCACTATTGCAAAAGGCAATTCAAGTCTAGGTAAGTTAGCTAACATTTTTTTAACCTTGTCAGGAGTATGGCTTTGCATTTTCCTTTTCAGTTTTATAAGTAAAGATAAAATATTTTCCATTTAGTGGGGACAGGGTATTCATTCTTTGCTGCTCTTTCCCTGTTTGACTGTGATGGCACTGGATCCATCTGCTGTCACTGTGGACACAAGTGTCCAGTCTCACTGGGAATTTGTGTTTTCATAAAGGAGGTTAGTCTTTCCTAAGCACTAACAGAACAATTTTAATGCATTGTTTTTTAATGTCTGTACTAATATAGTGGAAAAACAAGATATAGCCAAGGAATGCTGTAAAAGAACACTTTAGCTAAAGAACTGCAGACTAGACTTTCAAATGTTTCTAAGCACAAAATGATCTTGCTTCCTGAGGATGGTCAAAAGGCCCTAAACAAGCTATTAACCTCCTTGCTATGAATGTGTACTTGTATCTGAAGTGCTGCAGTGTTTCTGAGTATCATGTTGATACATTTAAGAGGTGGTATTTTTGGTAAATATATTATCATTTTGTAGTGAAGTTCAGAATTTTTAAATATCTGTAATCTGCAGCTTCCTGAGCATACTGACTAGAATTTTGGAACAAACAGTCACAGCAGATGGTAATGTTTTTCATTGTCCTCTCCTAGTCTCTGTTATGGCTGTTGGCATAGTGAAGGTGAGTACAAGAATAGAACCTTTCCTGAGCCAGTGCGGAAAAGGCTTTGTGTTGAGAGGCAATAGTGCATCCCTCCCATTCATGGCTGGTGTGTTCGTTGGCTTTGGTTTATTTTCCTGATGCTGTCTCTTTCAACCAGCTGCACATCCTTGAAGACTCTCTGGAGTTGGTAGGGGTTTGTGTACTGGCTGTTTGCAGTAACTCCTCAAATGCTTTAAAATGGGCTGTCCACAGAACCACATGCCTATAAACAGTGCACACTCAGGATTCCTTTGCTGTGCAGAGGTGGGTGTTGTATTTTTACAGCTGTGATGCTGTATTTTAATGGGCACTTCCACATGGATTAAACTGTCCTCTGATGACTGGATGCTCAGTCTGCCACATATCACCTTCATAATACAGCCATCCTGTAAACTGAGTTGGGAACTGATCTGGTTTAAAGTCAGGATCTTCAAAATATAAAGCTGTAGCTAAGGCTGATGCAGGTCTAAGGTTTACCATTCATTGGTATGAGATGCTTGGCTAACTGGCCTCATTGCCAGGCTGTGTAAAGTGTATTTCCAGGCATCTAGATTTTGTAAAAAAAGCTTTACTTGCAGTAAACTCTTAATTCAGTGGAGCAGGTTTTCATTTATGTATGTGAGTATTTTAAATGCAGTGAACATACAAAGCAAATTTTATGTCAATACAGCATGAAAATACAAGTGTGGACCAGGGTAAACACTGGCAGAGATTTTATGCATGAAGTTAAGACTGGTCTCTCATATACACAAAATATGAATATGAATATCGCTTTCTCCAGGGTTCGGACTAGTCTTTTTCTTCCAGTCTAAGTATGCTCTGGCCTGGGAAGCAGGCTGGGCACAGTGACCAATTTACACACATGGCTGCACTGCTTTAAGTTTCATTTTTACAAAGGAGCTAAATCAAGAGCTGTGAATGATGTTGAAAGCTGCAGCTGTGTCAATTATTTCAGTTCACAACTGGCACTTCTTTTTTCTGTTTTAAGTGGTGTTACCCGTAGGTTGCAGCAGCTCTTCAAATCCAGCTACAGCTGGAGTGCTAACATTTTTACTGATTTTTTTAAAAGGTAAGAAGACAGCACCCAAATACAGAAGAGCTGAAATGCCATTGTCCTGTGTAAGTCATTTGGCAACTTGACGGTGGCATTTGCATTTTTAACCTGAAACTGTAGCTGTCCAAACTATGACATGAGCCTTGCACATATTTAACAATGATGTCAGCATAGGCCCAGGGGAGGAATTTGCGTGTATGTGCGTCTGATGTTTTTTACAGTGCTATTACACTACTCTCAGTAATGTATGTTTGTTACTGTTTTAACCACACAGCAAAGGTAGGTTCAGAATTTCAAACCACATTTCAGCTGTTTCCTAAGCAGTTTTCTGTGCATACTGCTTGTATTCTGGTGGAGACCGCTCTGTTGCAGAGTTGTGTTTGAATTCAGATCTAAGGGAGTAACCTGTATGAGCAGATCTGTCAAGAGATGGGTCTTGGAAGGAGCATATGAATGTAAACAGTGGGACATTCACCCCTGGACAACATCTGTGATGTGCTCAGTATTGTAATGTTACCAATTTGAGGAGTAGATGATATGCAGTTTATCTCTACTTTTTCTAGTAACAAGGCAGTAAATCAGTGGCATTTGTGTCTCTATTACAAGTCTGATACACCCATGTCTAAATTACACTTGTCCACTGCTGACATTATTAACTGACAAATATTAAATATAAATCTCCAGTCAATAGTAATGCCATATTCTTTCAGCAGTTTAATATAAAGGGTCATCACAAAAGTGGGATTTTTAGTTTTTCCAGAAGCTGGACTTTGGATTCCACGTGTCAAGAGTAGAGAGGTACCTGTGTTCCTATGTCTAAGAACCTTATTGGGTAATTCCTTGCTAGTCACGGCTATTTCTCATACTTCATACAGCTATGTTGATCTCAACTGCAAGTGGATGTGAGAAAACAGCACTATTAAGAGATTTCTATTCTCTGAAAAGAGTCCTAAAAAACACATCTGAATATCGGGATTACAGGATTCTATAAATGGTTAAAGTATTTTATTTTTTTCTCTGAGACAAATATATAGGCAAATATTTGTGTGGTTGCCTGAGTCTGGGTAGCCTAAGATTATCAGTTTATAAATTGTTCAACAAGCCTGTTTTCCAAGTATAAATTTACAAAGTAAAATGTTCAGTCTATGTCTTCTGTGGTCATGTCTGTATATAAATGGTTAGAATTTTTTTGGTTAGTATTCTTGGAGGTTTTTCTCTGGTAGCTATCATCTTCTGTCCACTCACAGTCTGGACAGTAAGGTAACCGCATGCAGACACAGTTGCACTCCCAGTGCATGCTTGACTGATGTTTTATAAGTGAAACCAGGAGAACACAGTGGGGTAGTCGCTACCTCCTTCTCCAGTAGGTATTCTTCTCTAAGGTGCTCTTATTCCAGTGGCTTCACCTTGTTAGCAAAAGAAAACTTTCATGTTAGTGCACAAAGAAAGAAAAATACAGGTTTGGCAGCATTAAGATAGTGGAAGTCCGCTGGATGGACTTCAAAGGTCCTGCTCTGGCAGCTACTTTTCCACTGCCTTGGTGAAGAACAGCTTTTCCTGGAACTGTTATCAGGGTTTGTTTCATAAGCACCACCTGTCCTGAAAACAGCAGTGACAACTCATGCATGTAAGAACAGTCACAAAGACATGTGAAGCCCAGCACTGGAAAGTCCCTATGGGCTCCCCATGGGGAAGGAGAAGCAAGAACACATCTGTCTCATTCCCCATTAGTGAAAAGAAAGTGTAGTTAAGGGGTGTTTGTAAGTACTGGGAACTAGTCCTGCTGTGCCACAGGCAGGATCATGTTATAACTCAAATAGTGGACTGTATCCATAAAGAATGCACAGACTGTCACAGAAGTCAGAATGCTCTTCTGGGCCTAAGCTGTGGCCCACCTGGGAGAGTGGGAAGTGAGCTGCTATCTCTTTGAGATCTAATTCAGGCTTTCTATTGAAAATATGTGTCTTTGTATTGGGCCTAGACTCCTAATTACCTGTTTAATCATTTCACTTTCTTTCCAAAGGGAGTCATCATTAACTAAACTGAAATGTGGTATATAACCTCAGTGAACTATCAGAAGAGTGGTGAATTTAACTAACAATTTCATTACCTTTTTTTTTATTTTTTTGCTTAAATTTTCTACTATCTTATTTTTTTTATACAGAGCCTAGTGTGTGAAATGACAGCAAGGTAAAGTAAGGATACTGTGGTTGTGATTTGCAGTTGCTGTCTCATATTAAAGAGAAGAAATGCAGGGGAGACTTAAGAGCAACATTTTTATACTTGCTGATACTGGAAGGTTGGATGACTGATTTTTACTCCCCATGTGCCCCAGGCTGGCATCCAGAGTGGGGTCTCAAAAACATTAACTGTTTCATATGTTTTCGCTATAGGAATGACAGTAAGTTCCAATAAAGATGGCTTGGGAATGATAGTTCGCAGTGTCATCCATGGAGGCTCAATCAGTCGTGATGGACGGATTGGTGTGGGGGACTGCATCCTGTCCATTAATGAAGAGTCAACCACTAGCTTAACCAATGCACAAGCCCGGGCTATGCTGAGACGGCATTCACTCATTGGACCAGATATAAAGTAGGTAAAACTAGATGATGTATTGCAATAGAAAAAAGATAATAATTGAAATCTGGTTATTCATGCAAGTATTTTAAATGAAAATTTTGTTTGTTTTTACACATAAATTTGCCTTTAAGTTGCAGCTTCAGATGGATAATTCACCTTCGGATTACATTTTCATGGATTTCAAAGATAAAATTACTTGTGTGAGAGGCTTTGGATGTTCTTAGGAAACTTATTGCTGTCATTAACAGTCATCATTATTATGGCTTGCCTTGTTATTTTGAAAGAATGGGATTAGTCAGAATTTTGCATTCACAGTATGACTCTTCTAAAGAAAGTAATGACTTCCTCAGGGTCTCTGTGGTTCTTAAAGGTAGACTGTTTTGGCCATTGCACAAGTGATTTCATTTGATCTTTGTAATGTTGTTTTGGTTTTGACTGCCAGACAGAAAGTATGACACGTGACATTAATGCAAAAAAGTAATGCTTAAAACATTTCAGTACATCTGTGACAAGCAGCAGAAACACTGTTTCCTGAAGTCACTTCCAATTTTTTATTAGTACATAGAAAGCTGTTGCTCTTGTGCCTAACTATCTACTCTTGAGAGTACTATTTTAAACTTGCAGTGACTAATACAGGTTTTGATATACCCAGTTAATAAGACAGTTTCTTCTCAAATTCACACAATTTGCTGAATTTTAACTCTGCCTTAAAGTACAATTAGTCCTCGCTCTTGTGCTTGTGGAGTTAACTTTGCCCACATGCACCATCTAGAAATGAGGTTGTTCTTGGAAGTTGTGGATGGTACTGTAGACACACCAGTGCTGGGTGTATATCTTCAAAATCTAGTGGCTGTTTTTCTCAAAACTGTAGTAGCATGGATTGGGTCAGATACGCAAATGAGAGCAATGAAGTTGTTGGTAATAGAAGTCTCTACTGATTTAAGAGAGTGGCCTTGAAAGAGGTAAGTTCAGTCCCAGTGTGGTTACAGGTGGCTGTGGTTTCTGTCAGTTCAGAATGGACAGCAGAGCATTCCATACTTCTGCAGAAATATTTTACTTTGAAGAGACCTGGCATTTTGGGAATAGGTGGTCGAAGTGTTCTCACTGTAAGTGCTAGATTTAATTGCCCGCCCCACAACTATCATACGTTTAGGATTATGATTTAATGTAAGCTTATTGAAATAAAAGGATATGCTCATCTAATGAGTTACATTATTGTCAATGCTCTCATGTATTTATGCACTGACATGAGTCAGTGTTGATTTAAAATGTGTCCTTAGTTATTGTACGCGTCCAAACTATAATTCTGTCATGATTGAAATCAGTTGGTGTGTGCGTATGATTGTGTGTGTTTATCTGCTTAGATGCACAAATGCTGCAGCACCATTCTTCTATGAGGTGTCTTTTATTAGTGCTCCAGTGACATGATCAAATACCAGTGTGTTCATTAATTGTTTTTATTCTTTTATAGATGCTTCTTTTTGGTCTGTTTGACTACCAGTTTTTCTTTATAGTCCTACTAGTTTGCAGATATGTTGGAAATACTAAAATCTTGCCTTAGATGTGGATATTCATGTTTTCCAGAGAAAAGTGTATCCCCTTTCTGAGAGACCTTGCAGAAAAGAGGCAGTTGCTATTCATATTCTAAATTAAGATTTTTGTCTTTTTTTTGTATTTATGATCTTCATTGTCTTCCTATGATAAGGTTTTAAAGTGAGGCCAGCATCTGCCTTTCAGAAACACAGAAGACTGAACCCTTTGTCAGCTTTTAAGAGAGTTTTGCAAGAATAAGGGCAGTATTTTTGGGACTACATGATTTTGCTGTAAAATTATTCAACATAATCAAACTTTTCTTTGATTTCTAAATTCCAGGAGCAACACAGGATCCCAGAAAAATAGTTATACAAATATATAGGTAGTGTCCCAAACCAGAAATTTGTGTCGCATTGCAGCATTTTTAATATAAGTGCCAGCATTTCAGATATTTAAGTTGAATCTCTTTGGTGTTTTCCTTGGGAAACAAGAGTACACTAGCAGTTGGATGTGACCATTGAGATAGCATTCTTCTTTGTCCTTACTGCAATGTTGACACCTTAACATTTAGACTGACCTTTTTGAGGGTAGCAGGTTCCCCAAAAAAAGTGATTTAACAGAAGTATTTTACTTTCAAAGCTATATTTCAATTGCAAACAGTATTTGCAGAGAAAACACTAAGCCGTTCTTACTGACTGTATTCAGGCTTTGTTTAATTGTATTAAAGGAAATTTGATTTTGAATAGTTCAAGAATTAGCAATCTGAGTTTCAGACTAGTGTATTTAATACTTTTTCCCCTCTGTCTGTGGAAAACCAGATGTGTGGCCTTACCAGAACGCATATTGTTTCACTTCTCACTCTACCTTGCCAGGAGCTTTTATATTTCTGTAATAATAGCCAGCATTTCATACTCAGCAGCAGCTGCTTGTAGCATCTGTCAGGTAATTACTGGGATGGATTAGAATTTACCTGACTGAAATGTGGGGATGAATTGATCAAAAAAAGAAAAAAGATAGATTGCAATTCCGTTTGCCATGTCAGTTAATAATCACTGCTATAGACAATAATAAAAAGCAGATGCTTTCTAGGTTAGATACAGGCGAGACGGAAGTGGAATGGGAAAAAAAAAGGAGAGGGGAAAAAAAGCAGCTCACACTTTTAACAGCATGAGTCTCACATTCAGTATGAGACATTGACATTTGTTAACACCATTGTAAAAAGATGCTGCATCGTATGCTTCACATTCTAGATCTTCTCCAGCACCTGGTGATGATCAGGCCCTCTGTTATGTGTGAGTATTGGCAATTCAGAAACTCGTTATGGCTCTATGTTGCAACTTGTCTGTAAAATCATTCCATGCTTTTATGACATCAGTAGTATTGTCAGGGATATATCCAGATATAGGTACATACTCTCTCTCTCTCCTTGTATATGGTTTATGTGTGCATGCACATGTGGCTACATGTGTGGATGTGTATCTATTGCCTTTTTTATTAAAAAAGGATATGACTTTGTGTGTATACTTGTGTATATATGCGACAGCTACATATATATATGTATGGTTTTAAACTTGAAGATTGGAGCGTACTTAAGTCTGGAATGAAAATACCTGTATTCTAAAACAATTGTTGCTAATATTTTTAAATTTCATTTATGACAGCCACCTGAGATGTACTCAGAGCACGTGTGCATGTGTGTGTATGTGTACAAGGTTCACTGCTAGAATTGGCATGAGTATGATGTACTGATATCTGGATTAATCTCAGTGTCATATTTTCTGTGGCACTTACATTTTACTTCCTTCATGTATGAAGAGTTTCAAAGTAAACATTAAATGTTAATTAGAGCAATTTGTCCTGAATGTTTTCTGTACTTCATTACTTGGTTTGTTGGTGTTTCGAGGTTTTGTGTGGCTGTTGAGTCAAGCATGTAATAAATGTTCCTCTGTACTGCATGCGGTGTCACGTTTACAAGATATTTTCATATGTACATCCATTGGTGTTTTCATTGTTCCTGCGTTAGTTGCTAGTGAATATCTCTGGTGAGTAGGAGAAGTGGTTTTAGCCCTCAAGAAAGAAAACCAGAACACTTTCAAGCTGTACAGCTGTGAAATAGGTGAAGTGGTTAAACCCTACATATACTTTCCTTTGAAATTGTTGAACTTCAACTTTTCTTGGAGCTAAGAAAGATAACTCAAGAATAGAGCAGTCATTTACTGTTGCCTGTTTTCTGTGTCTTCATCCCTGTTTTCTGGCACTTGTTTCTCTTACTTTCTTTCCTGTAACCATATTAAGGCAATTACCAGTATGTTTTGCAGAGGAGTCGTTCAGGTGTCTGGTTGGATTTTTATTTCCGTTTTACAGCACTTTACAGGGTTCAACAGTCTTATCAGAGGAGCCCAGTGCCATTCTTCTGGGCACCCCATCTTCCCAGTCACAGGCTGAGCTGGTGTAGGACAATACTGGATGTCCTCAGACCTCTCTGTGACCTCCAAGTGAGCTACAGTAGCAATCCAGCAAGTGATGGATTTGATTACTGGAGGGCGTCTACTCATGAGTACTGGGAAAAATGTCTGCTCATATTTAACAGGTGGAAACTTCATGTAAATTGAATGTCTTTCATACAATTTGACCTCACCAGGAACAGGTTGAACAGCCTCATAGCAAAGACTACTTTCCAGTATATGTATTTCCTAAAACTTTAATTTACAGGAGATAGAGGCTTTTTGTTATATCTTTTCATTGCAATAACATGCAAAGGAGAAGGTGGAGGAGAACGATCGCATCAGTAATACAGCTTAACTAATAAGAGCAGCTTTGTAGTTTACTGAACTGGAATTAATGAGCAAGAAACAAAGGTGAACTACCACAGCATATAAATCTTCATGTATTTGATCTGTGTAATTTAGTTTTCTGTGCTCTTTTTTGCAAAATGCAAGTGTTCTGGTTTATATTTAAGTATAGTGAAGTAGCTGGAACATTACCAAAATCTGTTTGTAGGTAAGAATGAACACTTAAAAATATATTGAATGTTCCTTTGAGTGCTTTAAAATAGGCTATTCAGACTATAGTTAAACATTAGGATAGAAATAATGTATTTTTCTAAAGAGATAAAATGTAACAAGTCCCAGTGAGGCTCTCTAAATTTTACTCCATCTGTGGAAATCAATTAGATAATTCAGTTGCTTAATTTTAGATGCACTTTTTTTAAAAAATGTTAGAGTGAACCTCTTCTTAGCTCCTGTGCTGTACACAGAGAGGTAAACTAAGGCAGCTTTTGGGAGATGTTGGTTGCTAAGTAAAAGGCTCTGAGAGCATCCTTTGAGTCATCCCTTCTGAATGTTCTAGCACAATATCAGTTATTAATTCATACATTGAAAAACAGCTGGGTATCCCAGAAGTTGGAGTGTACATGGTTTGCTTCCCCATTAGCTGATCTCTAATGCTGACATACGAGGTAAGGACTACTTCACTTGAACCTTGACACTCTGCATAATTGTTTGCCATGTGCTCCTTGCACAGAAGGACTAGACAAGAGTTGATAGATACTGGACACTGTGATCACACTCTACTGTGTACATCCAGGCTGAGTCTGGGTTTATCTCTCTCCTTTTTAGGAGTATGGTATTCTCCTTTCCGTACTTTGAACACCTGCAGTTTAGCATAAAGGAGATTGTCCAAGCCTTCTAGTCGGCAGAAACATTGCTTGCAGTTCTGGTGGTTTTTGACTGCAGCTGTCTGTCAAGGGAAAATACATTCTTTCCGACTTATTTTTATAGGGGGAAAATGGTTGAGTTTCATTGGGTGGAAACTGATTAATGTAACTGAATAAATGCTACTTTTTCTTATATTGAAGTGCAACTTCCATGACTTATAGCTTTTGTAGCGACAAGTATTCTTATGGGCTTACTAGGTGGAGCTTCTGTATCCGCATTTGACCTGTGAAGAGTTTTCTGAGCATAATACTAGCACTTTGCCATAGTTCAACGTACTTGGAGTTTGAGAACTACTAAGAAGTAGTAGTGATTATTTTGTTTTCTCTCTTGCTTCTTGATGTTTCACGGCTGGATCTTCACAGACCAACTGCTGCATGTCTCTAGTTTTTGCCAGTGTTAGCATGCCCTCAGGAAAGGCAGATAAGAGTCAGTGACCTTCTGCTGAGTGTTTTCTACTGTGTACTAACTTCCCAGCACTTCAAAAGAAAATACTTTGTACAGTAACACTTCGAGTGCTTGAAAAAACGGCCAAAGCAGAACAGGGGGAAGATTTAAAGAAGAGAAAAAACTAGTGATAATATGGATGTTTTAGAAATTTCTGTTAGAAGAGTGGTGGAGTTCCTTCTGTTCAGCACCATAGGCACTTCTGTAAAGACCCTCTTTCCACTTTTCTAAATGTGGTAGATGTGAGAGGAGGTAGGGAACATACTTGGACACAGACAAAAGTGACAAATGAAGGTGGTCATTATGACGGTATTGGTAGAGTGTTTTGGACTAAGAGCATTAGTCATATAAAAGCTCATTTGCGCTGCCATCTGGTTCTTGCTGTATTCAGCAGAAAACTAATGAGATGGGGAAACAGTGGCAGTAAGGGTGTGGCAGACAGAGGACTCCAGTCAGGGAGTGAGCGACGGGAGACAGCTCCAGCTGAGAGCCTCAGTGCAGAAGGACTCTCTCCTCAGCATCTTATGCATCCTTGTGAAGGATCAATCCAGATTTTTTTTTTCCCCATATCTCTTCTGTGGGGAAATACGTTAATTTTTCTTTTAGCAATGTTATGTGTGGGAAGACAGACTCTTGTTTTTTCCTGTCATTTTTCCATTAACCTTACTTCTTGGCAGACCTAATAGCTAAGCTGATTTTTGTACAACTACACTTCTTTTTAAGAAGACAAAGGATCATCAAAGAAGGACCATCTAAGTAGCCCTGTTTATATCATGATATCCTTTTGATGTAGAGGGGATTTTTTTAAGAAATAGTCTTCATGTCTTTTTTTCCTTTCTTTTATTTCCCTCTCCCCAGTCTATATGGCCATTTCTGCTTCTGATGTTCAAACATTGACTGGAGTCAGCATGTCATTTGGTTGGTGAAATATGACTATCTGAATGTCCCACACTAGCTGGAAGTGCATGAAGGGGTGGAGGAAGAAGTTGAGCTGCTCCCTGCAGCATAGATGATGTTCTGTAACACCTTATATGTCCAAATCTATGGGGTATTCTTTACCAAAAGCATAGAAACCTAAAATAAATACAAAACCACACAGGAGAGCACAAAATGTCCTACAAACCATCTTTCAGAAACATTTTAGCAGTCATTTAGTGTGGTAATAGTGCCCCAAACTTTACAGATCTTTCAGGCATTGTCTTTGCACAAGGAATCTCTGTTTTGACTGAAGCTGGATTGTCACTGTTCAAGCACCATTTGCTTCAATTACAGAAAATTATTGTGTGCACGTGTGCTGTTCAGCTACCTAATTTGACTATAAATGTATATTAGTTGCAAAGTCACAAAGGATTCGTATAACTGTTTACTCCTGATGTACTTGGCATTGTGCCTTTGAAGTCAGTGAAGTAGTCTTGAGTGGGTTCCTCATAACCATGTCACATCCACCAAAGGGAGGGCCAGCTGTCCTCATGCTACTTTAATTGTGTCCCATTTTATTGCAGTATTACATATGTGCCAGCAGAAAATTTAGACGAGTACAGGGCCAGTTTGGGACAACAGACAGAGGGAGCTGTGCCACTTGAACTTTTTCCTTCACATATTATCAGGTGAGTCAAAAGGCTTATGGTTTTCTCACACAGCTCTCAGATGTAACTCTCTCCATACACTTTGCACATTTTGGGAAGATAAGTTTTGTTTTGAAAGACATGAAAGATGGATGATCTTCTTCAGACCAGCAGCTGTGACAATAAAAGGCTGTTCAGAATACAATTTTTGCTTTGACTAGCAAATTTTTTAAATGTTTTTACAAGAATGTTTGATCTGCCTGAAAAGGAGATTGAATTCTCTCTCATCCTAAATTTCTCTTAAATACCATGCAATTTGATTTTGGTTTTGCCACAAATACTCAGTGCTTCCAATATAAGAATTTGGTATTGATGGTCTTTCCAAAACATAATTGGGAAGAATGAATTATGGCAACTTTTCCTTGAGTTTCAAAAACTCATTGCAGTTACAGTCCAGACTTTCAAAGTGACTAATGTTTGGTTTTCTGAAATTCATCTCCAAAAGCAGTAACTCTTCTTGAGTGCTGTTTCATTGTCATTTTTTCCACTTTGAAAACATTAAATAATTAACTTTAGCTCTGATTCTGTTCTACTTCCAGATTGTGAGTCTCTTATTCTCTGGTTGTGGGTAGCAACTTTGTTGCAGAAAAAAAGTGAACAGGAAATCTCCAAACACCATATGTATTCTAACATATCTGAAAAAGAAGTTCCTTATGTGAATCCTGTATACAAATGCTAATGCTGTCAGGGTGATTCCATATATGAAATTTTTTTAGAATAATGTAGTCTTTATGTGCGTTCTTTGAAAATGTTCCTGTTCACGATCAGGGAACTCCCAGAGCTTCCAGAACGTGAAGAAGGGGAGGGAGAAGAAAGTGAACTTCAAAATGCGGCTTTCAGTAACTGGAACCAGCCCAGAAAGTAAGTGCATATGTAGTTGCGAGTATAAAATGTCATCTGAAATTCAAAAATTTTGAAAAGTAGTATATTTTAAGAGCAGTCAGAAAGCAGCAGAATTACTGCATTTAGGTGTGTTGTGTTGTGCATGTCAAGAGTAATTCACTGTTGATTTTTACTGCCATTGGGCTAAATCTAGCAGTGTCTTGATTGTTTTTGTAATTTATCTTTACTTATCCCAGGCTGACTGTCAGGGATCCAGAAAGAAGATGTGAACAGAAGGATTTGAAGGTTTTATTAGAATCCAAAATAAAGTGACCAACATTAGACTCAATTACAGACTTTCTGAGCAGTTCAGAAGATAATTCCCGCTGAAAACCAAAACTTTGTGAGGAGGATTTATTTCAGAATGTTTTTAAATAATTGTACAAATCCAGGTGTCTTCAGTGTGCAGCATTTTCAAAATCACAAGAGATTTTAATTTATTTTCATCCCTGTTTTGTCACAACAGA
This sequence comes from Campylorhamphus procurvoides, assembly GCA_013396655.1. Lineage (NCBI taxonomy): Eukaryota > Metazoa > Chordata > Aves > Passeriformes > Dendrocolaptidae > Campylorhamphus > Campylorhamphus procurvoides. Next base: position 299,876 of record WBMV01006456.1, read on the forward strand.
GTTGAACTCTGGAGAGAGCCTAGCAAGTCATTGGGGATCAGCATTGTTGGAGGACGAGGGATGGGGAGCCGCCTGAGCAATGGAGAAGTGATGAGAGGGATCTTTATCAAGCACATCCTCGAAGACAGCCCAGCAGGCAAAAATGGAACTCTGAAAACTGGAGATCGGATTGTAGAGGTACGAGCTGAATGTGTTTTCCTGCAATTCCCCCAGTATCTCAGGAGCTGTGTGGTTCTGGGCTGACAGCTGTGTAATTACTCCAGCTGATACCACTTGAGCCATACAGGCTGTGGTACCATCTTCTGATGTTTATGTGTAGACAGCTGTCTGTTAAGTTGAATATCCAACCTGAAGCATAGACGACTGACTGTGTGAGCAAGTTCTATGAACCCAACAACTCAATCTGCCTGTTTTAAAGCCAGGATATGTAGGAAAAAGCTTACATTTGGTAAAGCTAAAAGATTTCACTTTTGCGTATTGGGTAGCAACAGAAACGACCAGTGCAAATCACGCTGATAAATACCAAGCTTATTTCCCTCTTAAATCTTAATCATATCACATCATTTTCGTACATCGTGTGGAGGAATTAAGGGAGACATGACTTTTTTTTCCTCCTGACGTGAAGAAATCTGGTTTTGATGTTTCAGAAATTAAGAACACTCTGTCCATGCCTGATCATAAGGTAGCCGGTGGTATTGCAGTAAGAGTTTTACCTAGATTTCTCTTCTACTTAGCCAGTTCTGTGATCATGTAGCTACTTATACTGTCTTACATAAAGATACTGTAGAATGAACATACTGAAAAAATAGGTCTTTTCTATGATAATTATCACTGTCAGACATTATCCTGTCTTCAGCGTCAGGCTCTTAGGAACTGCCCTCTACCCTGCTGGATGTCCTTAGCTGACTGTCCATGAGTAAGAATGTAACAAGGAGGCTGATGGAGGTGGTGATTGTGGATCTGACTGGGCTTGCTTTACACCGTGGTACTGAATCTGCATTTTCCTGCGTGCTACAAGAGCCCTATCTAGGATCTTAAAATAATGCCTTGATATGAGTAGCACATTCTACAACAGCATGGAGCAGTTTCAGTGTGTAACTGATTGGGAGCTGGAATTTTGCTTGATGGCCACAGAGTTAGAAACAGTCATTTTATCAGAATAACTGGATTTTTATGAATGCAGTTGTCTCTGACAGTGATACTTGCAGAAGTTGGAATGGGTGAGTGAAATTAAAATGTTTATGTGACTATCGTGGCATATCTAAGCTTTTATCTCCACGATTGCATACAGTATTTCAGACATGGGGAGCTGGAGAGTCTTACTGTTATTGTTTAATTCCTTACAGGTTCAGAATTTCTTTCAGGTTCTTTTTCTACTCTCTTACTTATATTGGATGGTTAAGTTTAAGGTAGAGTTAGACAAAATGCTGTAGGGATAATCCTCATCATATAACTATGTGCAGGAATTGCCACTAACAAATAACTTTTCTGTGTTAGCTTCTAGCTTTTGTCATGGTCATTGTGAGAATACTTTCTGATGCTAACCTCACTTTAACATTGTTACCTGAATAGCAAGGCAAATTCTTTCATAGACCAATACATACGAAGACATGAAGAGAAGCAACCAGGCAAAAATTGCCCTTAGTCATCCTTTGTGAGCGCCTTATTCTAGAAGAGAGAAACCTTTTCAGCTGTGACCTAAAAATTTGACTTCTGAAGAAAGTGTCCAGTAGCTAAAATTGGTCTTATCTTGCTTTTCAAAAACAAACGAAACATCGTGGAAGACTGTAAAAGTTGCAGTTTATGAGATTTACAAGGTCCTGGGAGACAGGATTTACAGGATCAGTATTTGGCAAATGCTACTGCTCTCTTCAGGTTATCGTACCTCTTTTGTTATGTTGCCTGTGAGAAAAATGAATAGACCCCGAACCAAGAATGTTGAAAATCCTGTTTTTGAAACAGGAGAATAAAAGAATATTTATTTAATGTCCTTTCAGTACTCTTGGAAATCTCAAACCTGTGTGTGAGGGACCTCAGGCCAAGTCAGTAGAAAGCTTTCACCAGAAACAGAGGTTTGGGCTTAGGTTTTAGTCAAAGTTTCCTAGTCAAAACTCAAAACTGTTCATGATTCGTGTAGCTTCTTGCATTGTTAAGATGAGGCCTTCCAATTACAGGTGGATGGAATTGACCTCAGAGATGCCAGCCATGAACAAGCTGTGGAAGCCATACGGAAGGCAGGCAATCCTGTAGTCTTTATGGTACAGAGCATTATAAGCAGACCAAGGGTAAGCATTAAGAATATTGAAAGAGATGTATTACATAGTAATGAATGAAACAAATGTTCAAGATGGTGGTGTTTGGGAATGGGTTATTTAATCCTGAAAGTGCCATCTCAGCTATTTTAGGAACAAAGATTTGATTTAAGTATTATTTCCATTTAGAATGAAAGCGATTTGGATTTGGAATTACCCTCCAGTACACCGTCCTCAAACTATTTTGAAAAGCCTCAAGAAAGATAATTTGTTGAGGGGCAGAGTAGGAGTCTTAACTAAAACCAACTGTTAGAGATTGACAGCGTGTCTGAGGAGCGAATGCAGAAATACAGCATCTGTTAAAAAATTCTTTGGACATTAATGAAAGGACCTAGAAGTACACGGAAGTTTTCCGTCACTAAGCTTCATGGACATTGCAGACAAAAGCTACTGAGCTTTAATATAAGTTGCTTGCATCACTAGAAACTAAACGTCCTCATTGTAGAGTCTTTGTGAGCTGCGTGTTTATTTACTAGCTGTCTCATAACTCTTGTTCCCCAGGCAGAGTCTCTTTATAGCTCTTCTTCAGCTTCTGCTCCCTATGGGCAGAAAACTACTAACCCATTTTATCGTCAGTCATCTAAGGTAAAGTTGCATGAAAAAGCTCTATTGAATGTTGATTATTGATACTCAAGCTACTAAAGTAAGGCATTTGTGTTTGCTGTGATACGAACAGAATTGCCACTGCTGAATATTTAGGCCAGTTTGGGATGGGAGTGATGCCATTACTTTATCACAACTTGGTTTTACTTAGAGACTGCTCCTTTGCTATTTTTAATTGTAGTTCTTTGTTCTATTTTCAAATTATTAAGCTTGTTGGTTATTTCTTGCCTGTACTAACAAACCTTTGTTTCTTTGTAAGCAGAAACACTGCAGATGCTCTTACTGTATAGTACATTGTGATTTACATAAATGGCATGTTTATTTTCCTATTTTGAAACTTGATTCTGTATTTTATAATAACATCTTGCAAGAGAATTTCCTGTTTTCATTCATGTGCAGTCACCCAAATAGTTAGCTGTCTGCACACAGTAGCTATATTTAATATGGTACTGCTGTCTATTTAGCCAGGCAGTCAGTTTGAAGTGACATGTAGCTAAGGAATCCAGTTCTCCTTTGTTTTTTTGATTCATGCTTATCTAGTAAAGAGATCCTGAGTGGATTCCAGAATAGCCCTAGTAATGCAAATGGGCTGTGAAAAGCTAACTGATAGTTTTGCTAATAAGGAGTTACCCATCCAGTGTGTGTTTCATACCAATACTGCTCTGGTTATTTCTGAATAAGAAATAATATCTCACCATGATTATGGTCCCATAGTAGTGTTACAGCATTGTGGTATATGAAATGCTAACTAGTTTCTGATACATTAGCATCTTGGACACATTAATAAAATTCTGAACAGAAGTTAGTTGAAAAAGTGGGGAAAAAGAAGGTAAAAAAAATCCCTCTTATTTTAGGTTCTGATTTGAATTAAAAAAAAACACAAAGAAAAATTTTTTATTTTAACGTTTGCTTTTCTTACTGTGTGCAAGGAACTATGCTAAACTGAACTGTTCAGGCAAACTCAAATGCTTCAAATTTTATCACAGTAGTCAGTCCATATTGATACAATGCTCCTGCATGAATTAGAATTTGGGCTAGTATTTTAGGAACTATCATCATGAAAATTAGGATTTTGACTGTAGCTGATCTTTTGTTTCCTCTTTTACTAGGATTTCACTGTTGACATACAAAATGTTTGTGATGCTTTTTTTAGTTGCCTAAAATATACATTTTAAATTTTTAGGCGGATGACAAATGTAATGGCTCAAGTATAATAGGATCATTACAGTAAGAAATTACTTTACACAAGGCTCTTCTTGTAGAGGGCCTGTGTAAACAGAAAATCTTGTTGTACCTTAGGGATACAGCCTGTTGACTTAGAGTGACTTGAGTGAAGAAACCTTTTTCATGCATGGCACTACTTTTCATTGCTGAAGATACAGTAAAGTCAAGATATATGTTGTCTTACCAAATTACATTACATTTTTGCAACACAATATTTGAAAATAAATGTTTAGGAATGTGTTTACTATTTTCAGGAGCATTCAGGGAAAAAACCAAGATGCTTTAAGAACATTTTTAAACAGTAGTATACATTTGAATTAAATCACTCTTGATATAAGTGGTCCTGCAAGCTTTTCACATTTCTTTCCATTTACTATACTTCTTATTTTCCAGCAGTGTTAAACTTAGAACCCTAAGACTTACAGGCAATTGCCAGACGGATGCACCTAGCGTAGGAGTTACTTTTAAGTATATATAGTATATTTCCAACAAACCGTGTGAAATTATAGCTGTTTCTTCTCAATTAAGCAGATTCTGATCTCAAAATAGAGCAAGTACAAAAACTGTGTAAGGAATATAAATAGTTAAATTGCATCCTTTAATTTGGTCTAAATGTGTAAACTCTTTTTGTGTTAAATAATAATGAGGAAGTACCTTGCATGGCTAAAATGGAAGACCAAAGAATTTAGTTTCAATGAACTATAAATTCAGACAATTATAGGTGCGTGCACACATATATGAAGTGTTAAATGAAAGTTATTATTAGATATGAAAGCTGCTTAGAGATGCCTAGTATTACTAAACCCTCTCTTTTACAAAATAAAGAGTGAGATGCTTGGACAAAATTGTACTAATATCACAGCACATAAACCTCGTCTTCATGCTACTCAGTTCTATACTTGATCTACTTTGTGGGCTAGAGCAGGTATGAGAATCAGTGCTTTTCCTCTGCTGTACTAAAGAAAGGTGATAGAAACATAGGGCAAATACAGTTTTGCCCATCTTCAATATCTGTAGCAAAGTGCAGAAAGTGGAACTTGGTTGCTTAGCCCAAATAACTACATAAATGTGTTTTGCTTCATGAGTGAAAAGGGGTATTTGAAAATTGTTTTTTCTTAGTTTCTATGATGCTTTCCTTTTAGAACCCTTCCCTGTCTTTCCTGCAGAACAGTGTTTTCTGTAGGCCATCTGTCTTCAGCAGCACTAACCCATTTGCTGATTCTTCTCAGTTCAACACTGCCAAGGTTGGATGATGACACGCTCCGTTTTTGACTCATCAAACATAATATGTGTGCTTCTTTGCCATTTGTGTCTCTCTGCATTTAAATTCTTTTATACTAATTTGATGAGAGTGTCATTTTATACCTTACTGATGAGAGTGTCATTCTATGTAATGAATTAAAAAGACACAGATATGCATACATACAGGAGAGTTACGGAGAAGTGGAAAAACGCCATCTCTGTGAGCCATAACCACTAAATCTGATCTATTCAGAACTACCAAAGGAGCAGGTTTTCAGTTACAAAATCAATCATTGTGGTATATGTTAGTGTCCACATGAGCGTAACTCTCTCATCAGTGTGAGGTGTTTTGCTGCTGTGTACTTCTTTTATGTGGTTAGGACTTCCCAACTTTTTTCTCTCTATTTTTGCATTAAAAAAACCCCAACATTGGCAGCTTTTGATTTATGATGCTGAAAATATTTTCCATCTGCTTTGTGAAAATTCTTTTAATGCACCGTGAACAAGATGCTGACATATTTGGAAATACTAGCAAAGTTAGATTCTCATTTTTTTGTTTGGGGGTTTTTTTGTTTTTGTTTTTTTTGTGGTTAGTGCTTACTGCATGTTGTTTGCAATGGGAACAGAGTTACCCTCTAACGCAATAATAAAAGCTTAATTCTTATGTGCATGCATTTTTATTTTAATAAAATAATTTTAGCTGGTTTTACATCTTGGAAGTGATTGTGCCCTCTGTCTGTTTTTCCATATTGTCAAATACATCATATGTGCAATGAACATCTGTGATATGACATGTAGTGTATAATTGCATGTGTGTTTTTGAAATCTGTGTTTGTTACAGTTTTGTATCTGAGGAGGGGGAATAGATGTGTAACATAAATGATGGCTTGTATTTTCTATATTTTCAAAAGGATTTCTGACAAGTATTGCACATATTTTAAAAGAATACCTAATGATCTTGCAGTTTCTGCATAATTTCTTTTTAAGCATTAATATAAGAATAGCCTTTTGTCATCTCTGTCCATTTGCTGAATAAGGTTCATGTATAGTAAAAAAATTTGCTTAATCACAGTCCTTAATAGTCCTTTAATACTTCTGTCCATTTATAAATGGAGCTAATAAAGTTGCTGCAATTAGTAAAATGAATCCATAATTGAAAATGAGTTATTCATTAACAGTACTGTGTATTGCCAAAGGTGCTGTAACATGTGGATTGCTGTTTTCTGTTACTGTAGGAGGTATCGAATCCAATTAGGGTTACCTTCCGTTGTTCCCCAACTAACCCTTTTGCTCCCACACCATTCAAGGTTTGTCTTGATTTCCGTCAGTGGATCCCTACTGTATGTGTGCTCTACATTTGTACATGGCCTGTGATACTTTCTGGAGTATTGTTTCTTCCTCTGCCTGTGCCTTCATTTTTTAAAGCTCCAGACTTCCTGCCATTTTCAGTATTTGCTTGGCTGTGATCAGAGTGACCCTGGTAGCTGAGTGGGTTCATGCACTCTCTGATGCTTTGCATTTTAAATGAAATACTCTGCTGTGTCACTGAAAGTATTTCATGAGTTAAAATATTTTAGGTTTTCTGCGTGTTGCCCGATTCAGGGAGCAAAAGTCTTATGTGTGTGTAAACTGTGGGGACCAGCTTCTGCTGCTGGCTATACATGTGTGTCAGGTCAAATTTTGGAGGCAGGTTTTGTTCCCCTCCACACAAGTGGCATTGCAGCATGCTTTTTACCCTTCCTACAAAGGAGCCTTGCTTTATGTTAATTTCAGCATTTCCTTAAATATCAGAAATATTCACGTTTACTTACATGTGCACAAAAGTGCAGAAAGAAGTATTTTTTGTCAATAAAAATGTTATTCTGTCAAGATGTAGCCGTATCTCCATAGCTTACAGATCTTCCAGAGATTCTTGACACCAATATTTTGTTTCCCTTTTTTTTTTTACTTCGATTTTGCTGTTCTTGGGCACTGTTGTTTGCAAACAGTACCCCTCAATTAATTTGTTAATTTTGTTTTTTAAAACACAGAGACTACTGTAAAGTTTGCTGATCTGGTTTGCTCTCACACTTATATTGAGTTTGCGTGATAAGGTTGTGGTAGGTGGGAGGACTATGGGCTAACTTTTGTCTTATTTTTTCTCCCCTGTCCAGCTGAAGAGGGGAGTGATAGAGCAGCTTTGGTGGGCAGCTAGTCTTCTGCCAAGGTCAACCCACCACAACATTGTATATCCTCATGTTTTCAGTATATTATGTAGCTTTCTAGTTAAACTCTAGGAAGCACTATGAAAAAGTAGTGTTTCTAGAAATACTCTCCCTTTCATCCCTCCTTGATTTGGAGGTATATTACCAACTTTTCTTCATGGTGGACACATGAATTTTTGATTGTGAAAAATCACTTTTTTAGTAGGTACTGTTTCCACCCTACTCATATTCTGATGGGTGATAATGCTAGAATTTTGCTGCTTCAGTTTAGAGTTTCCAGGTATCATCTCAGCAGGATGACATTGTCTTAGATTGGAAGCATGAAACAAGGTGACTATAGATACAAAAAGTCAAATAGCATTTATGTGCATTTTTTATAAAAATTATTAGTTTGGGTGTTAAAACTTCCCACACTTCTGCCATCTAATAAGTTCTTAGTTAAGTTCCTAGAACAAGTTACCAAATGAAAGCAAAATCTTTCAAGCAGAAGCAGAATGAGAGAACTGAAATAGGGCATTTGCAATTTCTTTAAGTCTTTGGAATTACAGAATTCAAAGTCATTTTCACTGAGAGATGGAACCTTTCTTAAATCTCAGTGTGACTAAATTGGTAACTTCTAGCTTTTTCAACTCCTTCAATTTAGAAGGTGTATGTTGTTATTCATTTCACTGTTGCCTTTGATGAAGAAATTATCTGAGTGTTTTTGGCACCTCGTGACACCATCTGAAATACTGTGTTCTGACTTTTGCTATTGGAAGTAGTAAAAGCTGAAATGATGAGAAGAGGGCTGTGAAGCTAGGGCAACACACCTGAAAATTCTAGTGTTGAAAAGATACTTCGTTTTCATTTAAAGTTTTTGTTGCTTACATGAACAGATGATCTTGAAGTATCAGAGTCTCTTGGGCATGCATAAACTTCAGAATGATGATATTCAGACCCAAGTTTTTTGCTTATATGTTTACACTAAGCAAGGCAAAATGATACAAATTGCAAACACTTAGTGAAATTCCTGATCAGAGTCTGTATTCCTCAGGGAAAATTACTTCATTGGAGACTTGCCAGATTGTGGATTTGGGCATTTAACCATTACGTTGCAGTAGTCATGTGTTTATACTTAAGTTTTTGTGAATATGAGTAGACCACATTAAGACTAAAAGTATTTGTCTCTTGTGGTTTAATCTGTATCCTCCTTTGTTTGATCTCCCCTGTGCAGCTTATAGGAAACTAGTAAATAATACTGAAAAAGTCCAGTCACTGTAGATTTCTTCAGTTATCATCTGTTTCATTTTGGTTTTTAATTGTCCTTTCAATTAATATGCCAGTTATTTCATTTTTCCTGGAGGCATTTTTGAAAGCACACAGTTTTTTGTTTCCCTTTCCTCGTATTTGGCTTCCAAAGGATATGATAGGAAGAAATTATATTTTTTTAAATGGCTTTTAAAAATAAAATGAGGTGTAAGTCTTTTACAAATATGGCATTTAAAAAAATCTCTTCTTAAGAGACTTTTTCTGAAATATAAAGTGGCACATAAAACTTTACTGAATTGGGCTTTTATTGTGAGTTCTGTTTGCTTCCAAATACATTTTGGAGTGATGTTATCTCCTACCTTGCCTGGTGTTTGTTTCTATGATCTCTTTCAGCCTTTCTATGCAGTATTATTAATTTAGAGTTTCAGTTGCTTGGTATTTAAACTTAAAAGCCATAGTCATTATAATTTGGACATTTTTGTGTACTAGTTTGCCCTACAAAGAGTCTGCATTTTCTTAGCCACTGCATTTTATTTATTCTCCTCAGGCATTTGGTCAGTCTGATGTCGAACCAGAAAAGACTTCGCTTTGTAATTTGCCTCAGCCTCCTCCTTCAGCATTTTCAGGAATGAGCAGTGATGTTGCCCAGTCATGTTCTGTCAGAGTGCCAGAAGATGTGGAGAAGGAGGATGAGTTCGGTTACAGCTGGAGTAAGTTTATCTTTTGTGATAATGTTTTAAATATTCAGTGTTAAAATAGCAGTGTAGAAGACATGGGGTTGGGGACTTCTTTATCATGGTTTGGTTGGTAAGTGTCGCTCTTCTAGTTGTGCTTGGTCAGATACTACTCATAGTAAAATATAAATTTTTTTATTCTTCATTGCACTACAATGTGTTTTCCTTCATTGTCTAAATTCACTGTTTCATGCATAGGACTAATCAATGAATTTCACTGCACTCCTGGTAACTAATGGCAGTGATTGATGGGATAGTTTCTGGTACCTGGAGTTGCTACTGAAGAGAAGCAGAGAATTTTATGCGTGAAAATTCTTTTTATAAGAAAAGGTTTAATGCTTTCTGAAGTTATAAGGAAAACAATAAACTGGAAATGCTACTGTAAATCACCTAAGGCTTAGCGTAAAAGGTGTGATTTACACTGAAAATTTTCTCATCCAGTTTGGGATTTTTTTGTCAGATACTGCCCACTGGACATTGATCTTGACTCTAGGTGACTTATGAAACTTTCTAATGTACATCCAATCTCTGCTGCCCACATGTTTACATTTAGAAAAGATCATGCAGCGCTATGGAAATCTATCAGGGGAGCTACACATGATTGAGCTGGAAAAAGGAAGGACAGGCCTGGGACTTAGTCTTGCTGGTAACAAAGACCGATCCAGGATGAGTGTCTTTATAGTGGGAATTGATCCAAATGGAGCAGCTGGAAAAGATGGCAGGTTACAGATTGCAGATGAGTTGCTAGAGGTGAGTTTTTGCAATTTATACTAAAACCCAAAGTCACTGACTTAAAATGTGCTAAAATACCATATTCTTTCTGCAATATAGATGTTCTTCAGTGGACTTTGAAATCCCCAGTGTATACAGTTTTTCACTATGCTTCCAGATTTTCCTTTAATATATGCCAACTAGTTGCAGCTTTTTCCTGGTTATAGTGGTGCTAAGTAAGGGTGTGTTTGTGTATTTAAAATGGATAAAAATGGAGGACAGCAGTTTTTGGAGACCTATTGCAGACCATGAAAAATATTGAAATCCTTCAGTCCATGCATCTGTAGAGTGCTTCAGACCTTTTTAATTACTTGTCTATTTACTATAAGTGTGATAACAGCAGAATATTTTTATGTTGTGTAACACAGAACATGGAAATTAAATTGGAGAAACAGGAACAGATAGATTTTTATTATGGACTTCTAACTCATGACATGTTTGGGCACTGTTTTCTAGTGGAGTGGAGTGACCAGACCCCTAAATATGTAGCTAATATTTCCAATATGTATATGAGCATAAACTGTATTTCCATATTACCACAGCTCAGTTGATGACATTTGCAGGTGTATTGCCTACTATAGCTTTTCCCATTCTTTCTTACAGCAGTAGGTAACATTACTGCCACAGAAATGCTTTGTGTAACTTCAAAGCTATATGTGGAGGCGTTTGCAGATGTACTGGGAGGCCAGTTGTGAGTCTGAACAAAGTTTGACATTGAGAGAGTAAATAATACAGGCTGGCAGTTGCAGGTGAAGAAAGAAGCTAAGGAACTTGAGGCACTTGTTCTAGTGCCGCACTATCTCTGGATTAAGAATTTTTTCCTGAGTTCTAATCTTAAACTTCCCTCTTTCAGTTTAGAACTATTACCCCTTGTCATACCTCTTTCACCCCATGTAGAAAGTCATTCTCCCTGTTTTCTAGAAGCCCCTCTAAGTACTGGAAGTCCATAATGAGGTCTCCCCAGAGCTTTCTCCAGGCTGCACAAATCTCAGCCTGTCTTCACAGCAGAGGTGCTCCAGCCCTCTGGTCATCTTGGTGGCCCTCTTTGGTGGGAGCACATCTTTCTTATGCTGAGGACTCCAGATCCGGATGCAGTACTTGAGGTAGAGTCTCATGAGTGCAGAGTAGAAGAGGAGAATCAAACTCCTTGACCTGCTGGCTCACTCCTCTTTCGATGCAGCCCAGGATGTGGTGGGGCTTCTGGGCTGCGAACATGCACTGTTGGCTCATGTCCAATTTTTCATCCACAAGAACTCTGAAGTCCTGTTCTGCAGGGCTACTCTCAATGACTTCTGCTCTTAGTCTGTTCTCATATCTTGGATTGCCCTGACCCAGGCACAGGACTTGGACTTGTTGAACTTCTTGAGGTACTTTTGGACCCAATTTTCAAGCAATGTCCAGGTCCCCTGTAATGTCCTGTCAGTTACACAACTCATCTGCAAATTTGCTAAGGGTGTACTTAATCCCTTAGTTTATGTAATTGATAAAGACATTAAAGAGCACTGGTCCCAAGACAGAGCCCTGAGGGACACCAGTCTCCACCTGGGCATAGAGCTAATGACAACTCTCTGGCTTCATCCAACCAGTAAATTCTTTATCCACCAAATCCTGCACCCTTCAAATCTGAGTCTTCAATTTGGAGATAAGGATCTCGTGTGGGACTTGGTCAAAAGCCTAAGTAGATGACATTAGTTGATCTTCCCGTGACAGCCATTGCTGTCACTCCATCAGAGAAGGGCACCAGATTGATTAGGCACAGTTTGCCATTTGTGAGGCCTTGCTGGCTGTCTCAGATCACCTGCTTGTCTTTTGTGTTCTTTAACATTGCTTCCATGAGGATCTGCTGCATGATCGTCCCAGGTACAGAGGTGAGGCTAGGTCTTCCTTTCTCTGCTTTTAGAAGTAGGAGTGATGCTTTCCTTTTTCCAGTCAATGAGGACTTCATCTGACTGCCACAACTTTTCAAGTATGATGAAGAGTGGCCTAATGATCACCAATCATAAGGTGTCCCTTGTTAGTCCTGTCCTTGACTTTTACCCACAGGCTCTTAACCTGTTTGTGATTGTTCCTCAGGGGCAGCTGTTCACAATCTATCCATTTCTTAACAAAGAGCACAATGCACTGGTGTGCCTCCTTTTTAGTCTTTCTCTTCTGAGAAGCTTGTAGGCCTTGGCTGCAGTTTTCCAGTTGTGTCACTCATCCCACCATGTTTCTCTGAGAGCAGTTAGGTCATACTGTTCTAATTGCATCATGGTTTTGAGTTCCTCTTGCTTGTTACCCATGCTGCCCACACTGGTGTAAAAGCACTTGAGCTGGGCTATTGACCTCTTCACCTTTTAAGAGGAACCCTCCTTAATTCCTTTGAGACAATTTACGGGTATTTTCCTGACGCATCTTCAAGTGTTGTTTTCTGGTTCCTCTCTGAAACAAAAAGGTACATTCCCTTCCCCCACCAAATGTAGTTTTAAACTCCATTAAATGTACCAGTGTTCCTAGTTCTGTGTACGAAATGCCTTGCTCAGGAATTCAGAGTGCCTGAGATTCAGTAAATAATAGCAATCTCATTGCTGGATATAAGTGATTAATTTATTTGTTATGGTTAGAATTTCCTATGGCCGTACTTTATCACCACATCAGTCATAAAGTGATCAATGGCAAGTGAAAATAGATGATGTGCCGAATCAACCCTGTATAACTGAGGGAATGACATTTTTAGCACTGTGACAGTGCTAGTCTGAAATCAAACTATAAGTGAGTATTTTTACTGGAAGAATGGAGTAAAAGCAGGGCATGACATACTCTCTTAATACAGTTGCTGCTTTAGCAAATGGTGAGGAATGGGGTTTTTTTAAGGCTAAAAAATTAGTTTAAATATAAATAATGCAAGTATTTTGATAAATAATTGCTGCCTTGTTTTAGATAAATGGGCAAGTCCTTTATGGAAGGACTCATCAGAATGCTTCCTCAATAATCAAATGCGCACCATCTAAAGTGAAAGTAATCTTTATCAGGTAGGTTGTGATTAAAAGTTTGGCTAAAAAGGTTTATTTTTTAATGTGCTGAAGTTTTGCACAGTTTTTTGTTTTTGTTTTGACTTTTGGTAAGATAGATGTGCTTTTGATCACAATCTTAGATTGCTAAATATGCCTAGTAGTTGTTAAATATGCCTTGGAGTTTTCTGTTTTGATATTTGTATTGTGAGTGCCAGAAGTAAAATAAAGCACTAGACTTAAACTTGTCCTAAGAAATATGGTGCTGTACTACTGCCTTCTTACTACATTCTTTAACTGAATCTACTGCAGAAATAAAGATGCAGTAAATCAGATGGCTGTTTGCCCTGCAAAGTCAGTAGAGGCTTCGCAGTGTACTTCAGGGACACTTCAGCATCAAGAGGTAAAGTAAATATTTGTTTTTCTTACTTGAGGAAGATAGTAACATTGTTCTGTATAGAAGAGAGCCCTGTCTGCTTTGCATGTAGCATAAAAGAGAAAGAAATCTGATAGAAAATGAAATGAGATTTTAATAAAGCTACTAAGTTTATTACAGCTCTGCTTAATTTTGTTTCATTTTATATTATTTACAGTTATGTTTTCTTTTTCTTTTAGATTGATATCAGTGTTGCAAACTCTAATCCTTTTTCTGACTTGAGTTCATGTAAAACTATTCAGTATGTGGAACTCCCTAAGGTATGTGATGAAAATTAAATTTACATCAGTCACATTTTTATTCACTAGAGTCCCTCTTACGGCAAACCAGCTGTGTCTCTTAGTTACTACAATTCAGAAAAGTGATTTCTAGAGGTCTTCTCTTCCTATTTGTGAATGGATCCCAAAGTTTTCCTTGTGTAATGATCGTCTTTGAGTCCTGGATTGCTTTAACTTTACATAAATTTGCCCATTGGTTTGTGCCCCTGGAAGAGGTATTCACTTGTTCTGTTTGCAAAACTTCTGGTAACCATCTGCTGGTGGTTCCTCAGGTAAAATCATTGCCTTAGTTGCCAAAAAGTCATTGCCAAAATAACAACTGAATTGCTATTGACCTTGTAAGTTTTGAAGAAGTAGGTTTCAGTTTAGAAGTGGATCAGATTTATCTTGGTAGCAATATACTGTTTGTAGGTTGGCAGAATGTATTTCAGAAATAGATTAGTTTTAAATAAAAATTATTATGCATTGTGAAAACCCAAACTTTTGTTATGTCAGCAGGCTTTGTTAGTCTTTAGTGCATGTATTTTGACATTTTAATATATGCAGTACTTAACTGTTTGTGTTTTTCTGTTTGCCCCAGGATCAAGGAGGCTTTGGGATTGCCGTTAGTGAAGAAGACACAATTAATGGAGTAGTTATTAAGAGCTTAACAGATCATGGTGCAGCAGCAAAGGTGTGAGGATATTTAAAATTCGATTAGGGAATGAAAAATGTCTTTGGAGTAGCATCCAGAGCTCATTTTTTTTAATTCTGTATTTTTTCCAGGATGGACGAATCAAAGTTGGAGATCAGATTCTGGCAGTGGATGATGAAATTGTTGTGGGATATCCTGTAGAAAAGGTGCTTTTGAAGTGTCAAGAATGTTGCAGAAATCAGACTGCTTAATGTAGGAGGTGATTGTGTCTTAAACCAGCATAAGTTAAAGCCTATATTTGAAGCTCAACTGTTATTTTACATTCATGAACTACATGAATCATCTATCTGTGCTACAATGTGATTTTATTTTCTCTGTGGTTAGATGTGATGACTGAGAGCCACTTAATAGTGCAGTAAAAGCCATGAACTCTCACTCAATAATGACTCTGCAATTTAAAAGTATTAGAACCGGTAATATCAATATGTATAAATTTACATGGGCAAGTTGTATCAGTGGTAAATCAGGTTCATGAACTCCGCTTATCCGTGGAGACTCTACTAACAGTCTCATATTTCAAGCATGGTATTTCAATCCTTTGGAGAAAAATATCTTTGTTCTTGAATAACAAGATTTATTTCTAACTTCTGTCTCTGCAAACTCTGTTTGGGTTCTGTAATGAATCAGAGGCCTTTTTCTAGCACTTGCCTTGCTATCAAGAAATGTGATTCTTTAGGCGTGAGTAGGTTACTTTGTTAAAGGGCAATTAGGAGAGCATCAATCTTACTCTTTGATCTACTGCTATCTCTGAAGCAGTAAATAAGAGATA
Organism: Campylorhamphus procurvoides; assembly: GCA_013396655.1. Lineage (NCBI taxonomy): Eukaryota > Metazoa > Chordata > Aves > Passeriformes > Dendrocolaptidae > Campylorhamphus > Campylorhamphus procurvoides. The sequence goes on from WBMV01006456.1 coordinate 315,381, forward strand.
GTGAAGTTGTCTGTAGGGAAGTAGGTAGGCTTTGGAAGAACAGAGAAGATAGATTAAGTAATTTCTCAAAATAGTTCTACTGAAATGTGAAGTTCCAAGAGGATTTTGTGTCTTTCCTGTAAAATGGCAATTGATTTTGAAGGTTTTTTAGTATCTCTTTAAACTAGATTTTGTGTTACACCCTGGTGTCCTTCTCTCCCTCCCATAGTTCAGGTAATACTTTCGGGTTTTCATTCCAGAATGGCAGTAGCGCGTTTCTTTAAGTAAGCAGATGTTTTGGCACTGACTTTCTGTATTTCTAATAATTGCTATGAATAGAATATTGTGCACAGAGATGACGTTGAAAGACTGCCTGATTCTCATCTGTTATAGTTTGGCAAAGTTTCATGGAGAAAAGTTTCTTAGGAAAAAAATCAATAATTGTCTTTGTTCCTTACCAAGAAAACCTGCAGAATTGTGACTAGTAGCTCCAGTTTACAGAACACTTACTCTGCTTTACTTTTTGGTTTGCAACTGAATAATCAAGTTACACTCTTCATCAGCTTTTCTCTATATTGTTCAGTTTATAAGTCTTCTGAAGACATCCAAAACTACAGTGAGGCTTACAATCAACTCCACAGAGACAGATGACTTGACTGCAGCACCAGAGTCTTCCAGCACTGCCCCAGCAGAGAGAAGGAATATGCAGGCACCAGCAAGTGTTCCTTCTTCCAGCTCACCAGAACCAGAAGCAGTCAAAAGTAATGTTTTCCTTGTGTGTCTGTCTTCACATAGGTTGTAATATTAAAATGAAGACCCACCTTGTAAGTTTTCTCTTTTTGTATGCACTCAACTCTCCTGTGAGTTGCATTTTCCAGTACTTTTGAATTACAGGATCATCTGAATGAAGCATTGTGCCACCATACTCAAGACCTAACTTTTGCCTTCCCACTAGCTTGTTGTAGAGGCAAGAAAATGCCAAATGTTGGGCAACGGGTGCCTCTGTCATGGTTGCCTAGAACTAAGTGAGAGGCATTCCTTCAAATGAGTGAGAAAAATCATCTAATTTTTCCTAGAAAAAGGGGATGGTTGAGACTGTCTTGGCATTTATAAGTAGCCACATTTGAGTCATCTCCTTTAAAATGGAGAGTCAAGATGTTACTAATAGATGAAGGGTATTGGTTAAGCAACACAATTCTGAGTTAATAACTCAAGTAATGCACATATCATATAGATGTTTAAATTAAATTCTATCATAAATAGAATATGTTGTGTGCAATATCTTCTTTGTCTGTCCAGATCATGATCCAGATACTTGATGGCATAAAAACAGTACACCTGCAAATAAAACTACAGAATAGTACTGGTCTGAGGGGAAGGAAAAGTTGGCAACACCTTTCTCTGGGGGCCAGTTGTTCAGCTGTTTCTGTACAGCTGCCAATGGACTCTGAAAACTGCTGTTTTAAAGTCACTTTCCTAATACTGAGCCCTCTTACTGTAACCAGGGTGTTTAATTGTTGTTTTAGACACAAGCAGATCTTCAACTCCAGCCATGTTAGCTTCTGATCCAGCTACTTGTCCCATCATTCCTGGATGTGAAACAACCATTGATATCTCCAAAGGGCGCACTGGTCTCGGTCTGAGCATTGTTGGAGGAGCAGACACTTTGCTGGTTGGTTGGAAAAAATATGTATGTCACTCAAGTGAAGTAACAGTAATGAAATTAAAATGTCTAATGGAAGAAATACTTTCATCATTTATCTCTCTAGCATTTATAGTATATTGATGAATAGTAGTAGGAATTTTCAGTTGCTCTTGTTTCAAAATGGGGCATGTTCCTTTAATGTGTGATTTTTTAATTTTTTTTTGGTCCACAGGGAGCAATCATTATCCATGAAGTGTATGAAGAAGGAGCAGCATCTAAAGATGGGAGACTGTGGGCTGGGGATCAGATATTAGAGGTATGGTGATTTCTTTGGTCACTGTAATAGGTTAATCCTGGCTGTATGCCAGGTACCCGCCATAACCACTCTTACTCCCCTCTGCAACAGAACAGAGGAGAGAAAATATAACAAAGATCCATGAATTGAGATAAGGACTGGAAGATTACCATCATGAGCAAAACAGACTTGAAGTGGGGATACTAATTAAATTACTATCAGAACCAGAGCAGAATAATGACAAGTAAAATAAATCTCAAGAACACCTTCCCCTACCCCTCCCTCCTTCCAAGTTCTGCATCCTCCCCTCACTGGCACAAGGAGACAGGAATGGAGGTTACAGTCAGTTTTTGTGGAGGGGAGTCCTTGCCCTCTTCCTAGTGGGGTCGCTCCCATGGGAGACAGTCCTTCACAAACTCCTTTGCTGTGAGTCCATCCCACAGGCAACAATTCTTCACAAACTGCTGTGACGTGGGTCACTTTTCCACTGGGTGCAGTCTTCCAGGCACAGGCTGCTCCATATGGATCCTCCACACAGCCACAAGTCCTGTGAGCAAAAACCTTCTCCGGCATGGGCTCTCTCCACAGGTTGCAGGTCCCTGCCAGGACCCTGNGCATCCTCCCCTCACTGGCACAAGGAGACAGGAATGGAGGTTACAGTCAGTTTTTGTGGAGGGGAGTCCTTGCCCTCTTCCTAGTGGGGTCGCTCCCATGGGAGACAGTCCTTCACAAACTCCTTTGCTGTGAGTCCATCCCACAGGCAACAATTCTTCACAAACTGCTGTGACGTGGGTCACTTTTCCACTGGGTGCAGTCTTCCAGGCACAGGCTGCTCCATATGGATCCTCCACACAGCCACAAGTCCTGTGAGCAAAAACCTTCTCCGGCATGGGCTCTCTCCACAGGTTGCAGGTCCCTGCCAGGACCCTGCTCCAGCATGGACCTCCCACAAGGTCACAGCCTCTTTCGGGCATCTACCTGCTCTGGCATGAGGTCTTCCACAGGCTGCAGGGGCACCGCCTCACCATGGTCTGCATGACAGGCTGCACAGGAGCCTCAGTTCTGGCACCTGGAGCACCTCCTCCCCCTCCTTCTCCACTGACCTTGGTGTCTCCAGAGTCGTTCACATGTTCTCAGTCCTCTTCTCTGGCTGCAGTTTTTCATCTGTGCAGTAACTTTTTTTTTCGTTCTTAGATACATTATCACAGAGGTGTTACTGTGATTCCCAATTGGCTTAGCCTTGACCAGGGGTGGGTCCATCCTGGAGCCATCTGGCATTGGCTTCTCACAGAAACCACTCCTGTAGCTCCACCCCTGCTTCCAAAGCCTGGCCATGCAAACCCAATACTGTTGCTTTTGTTTTCATTGCTGAAAGGTCTGTTCTGTTTATGTGCTGGAAGGTGCTACACAATTTACCATTGTATGCTTTTGTTGCAGGTGAATGGAATTGACCTCAGGAATGCTACACATGATGAAGCCATAAATGTCCTCCGACAGACTCCCCAAAAAGTTCGTCTGACTGTGTACAGAGATGAGGCCCAGTACAAGGAGGAAGACATGTATGATGTGCTCAATATAGAGCTTCAGAAGAAGCCTGGCAAAGGCCTTGGGCTGAGTATTGTTGGGAAAAGGTAAGTAACGCAACTGCAGAGTCAGTGTCTGGAACTTGCTGGGCATGCTTGCGTTTTTGTTGTGTGGTCTGGTGGGGTCGAAGGCTGAACACATTTTTGTGCCTTAGCTAATTGGCCTTTCCTAAAGGAACTAGCCCAGTGTTACTCAACAGAAAAAGAAGACAGTGTTTATTGTCTTCCCTATAGCAGACCATAAAAAAAATCCTCAAACAATGCTGTGATGCAAAATCCATGTATGTATTTGCAGGAATGATACAGGCGTGTTTGTGTCCGACATCGTCAAAGGAGGAATAGCAGACGCAGATGGGAGATTGATGCAGGGAGACCAAATATTAACAGTGAATGGAGAAGATGTCCGAAATACTAACCAGGAGGCTGTTGCAGCTTTGCTAAAGGTATTGAGAAAACTGAAGGTGGATAAGAGTGAAAAATTGAGGCTCATATTTTTTTGAAAGCTTTAATTTTATTCAGACTAGTTCAAACTATTATTGGAATGTCAGTGAGGGGAGCTGTGGATTCAAATTTAAGCTTCCTGAAATCTAGCGCATTCAGGTTTTGATACTTTGCCTGATGGAAATGGGAGTAGTGGTGGTACAGAATACCATATGCTTACAGGTCGATAGAAGACCATTTCCTAAAACAACCTAAAATTAACAATGTATTTTCTTCAGCAAACTGGTAACTGGTTAACTGTCTTACATTTTTGTAAACATAGGCAGAATTGGCTTTAAATGACTGAGAATTCAATTCATCAGAGTAGTTGTTCATTTACCTGGTTCATTTACAAGGGCTTGTAGTGGTAAGGCAAGGGGGAATGGTTTAAACTGAAAGACAGTAAGTTTATATTAGATATTAGGAAGAAATTCTTTGCTGTGAGGATGGTCAAGCATGGAATAGGTTGCCCAGAGAAGCTGTGGATGTGATTCTGTGATACCTGATGATATTAGTCTTTTTCTGTAACTACATATGTCTGTTGCAACTTTACATCCATTAAATAGTACAGTGCATTTCTCAGTGACCATGGCATTTAGTATAAGAAATTGCTTTCTCAGAGTTTACTGAAGTAAACTTGTATCTGGAGCTCTTGGAGTCAGAGTTTCTATTTTTAATAGATTTTGTGCTTCTGATGTCCTTACCCTAATTTCAAATTAGAATGAAGTCAGATATGCAACATTTCCTGTGACCTGGCAGGAAGTCCAGCTGGTCAGCCAGCTCATCTGTTTTGCATTCCAGAGTTTTGACATATTCATGCCGCATGGTAAGGATTCCATTGAGTCAGCATATTCCAATGAAAACTGTTCCACTGGATAAAATTTAACAGACAGTAATTGTAGCTGTTGCTTCGATACACAGGCACAAAGTCATGCTTCTTAACACTTACATTCAAAGGTATAGGTTTCTAGATCTTGAGTTTTTGGTTTTATTGGAGAGAAAGTGGTTAGAAGGGGGGAATGTAGGAGCACTTCTGTATTTTCAGCATGTGCCCATTAGTGAGAATGCAAGAACTGGGTCTGTGTTGTGACAGTGAAGTCATTAGTATACTATTATGTGGTAATAGTACTGTTCCCTTCTTACCCGATACTTCTAAAATTTTATTTAAGAACACATCATTTCTTTTCATATGCTGTACTTTTACTTCTCTTCTAAATAAAAATGCCATTTCATGTGGAAAGTTTCTTTTATTTTGACAATCATGTTGGAGTATCTAATTAAAGATGCTTAGTTCCCACTTACCATTCATATATTTGTGTTTTAAATATTTCATCCTGCTAAGTACTTATAATTAATTGTCCTAGCTCTGAGAAATGAGGCTTGTAAAATACCTTAGACAGATTGCTGTTAAAAATTGTTTTTTTCACACAATATAAATGGAATAAAGCATGATCCACTCGCATGTGGAGTGCAGTCATCATTTCCAGTTCAGGTATCCATCCTGTTTTCATTCATGAGAGTAAGACCTAGGGGTCAATTGTCTTGAACTGCCTAGAATGTATTTTGCTAGAAAACTATTTCTAATCTTTGGAAAATTCCAGTGTATTTTAAGTAGCATGGGACCAATAGAACGTGTAATCAGTCTGAGAATTCTACCTGTTCTTGCCATGTTTCTTTTGAAGTATTCCTAAAACATGTGAAAAGACTTATCAGTTTCTCCCCTTGCTAGACTTAGTGATTTATCAAATGGGAAATTTCAGGAAGTGAGAGAAAGGTGTAATAAAACTAAATGAGAATTGATTTATTCACTAGTTCAGTTGGAAAGTATTACCTCTCACTTTCACACATTGTAATTTTAAAATCTCATTTGTGGGTTTGCATTTTATGTGAGGATGTGGTAATTTTAGGTACATAAATTGCTTCCTCTGTTTTCCATTTTGTAAAACAGTTGTCCGTATGGTTTAATACAAGTCAATTCATACAAGCAGGAAAGAATGGTTTTACCCAAGCTGTGATCAAGTCTTTTCCAGGACATACAAAGTCAACCTTATTTATAAAATAAAAAGCAATTTAGTGATAAATCTCTTTTAGTGTCAACCCTCTGTTTGAATGGATGTGTCCTGTTGGTTTTGATATGTTGGTGTATTACTGTGAATTTTTCCGTCAAATACATGAACGTCTTTTGGGGTAATAAAGTTAAAACATGATAAATAAAGGCAAACTTCTGTAATATTAAGTTCTTGGAATAGAGAAGTTCTCACTAACAACTTCCCACTGAAACAAAAAAGAAAAAGCAAAATATAAAGGAAAGTTTGAAATTTCTGTATTTGAATACATTGCAGATAGATGTCTTCATTTAATGTTATTTGTATTATTTTGGATATCAATTTTTTTAGAGCTTGTTTGTGATAATAACTTACCTGTCTCTTCAAAATAATATCTTCGTTTCTAAATATTTGAATGTGCTTCTAAGACATGCATTTTATGCAGATGTGTGGATACTTAACAGTATAACTAAAAGCTTGAAGAGTAGTGAAAGGACTACCATGTGCAGTCAGCCCATTTCACCCAGCTTCTTGCTGGGAGTCAAATGCAGAAATATCACTTAGACTACAGATAGATGTTTAGAAAATTTCCTTCCCAGAATTCCATCTGTTGGTGTCTATCCAGAGTAATTTCAAAAGATAATTTCAAAAGTGTGTCAGAGATGAGTATCTTCCAGTTTAGATACCATGTTCTCAGTCATAGCAAGAGAAATAGCAATTAAGACTGAGGTATTATGCTGTTTTTAGTGTTTATTGTGGAAAATAGTCCATTTCACTATTCCTTGAAAAAGGCCTATTTGAAAATAGACGTTGACATTGCAAGAAGACAAAACTACTTCTTATTAAGGTATTCTGCAAGGTAACAGAGTTAGTCCTCTTTTGTGGTTTTCATGTCTACATTGTAATACTGGTTAATCCAAAAAACCACCCGGCTTGGTATTGAATATCTGGGTGTACTTAGCCTGTGTGTCTCTGGTCCTGCTGTGAACTCTCTGCAAAGTGCTCATTTCAGGGTTTTTAGTCCATCCCCTCCCTTCTGTCCGTATTTTTTAACTCTTCCAGTGTCTAATAAGCGACTTAAATATTGTTGTAGGCTTCAGTCTTGTGGGTAGAAGAGGTGTGTTACAAGTGACTGGTTCTTTAGTGTTCTTTAGGTACAGTAAGACTAGAGGTTGGAAGAATAAAAGCTGGGCCATTCCACTCTGAGAGGAGAACATCCCAGAGCAGCCAGGTACGTAACTATAAAATCGGTTCGTTTGGAAGAAATAATGGTTAAATAATGAAAACAAATAAAAAGAATTAATCTTTTGATGACAATGATTTTCCAAATACCTGATCCAAGATACAGGAATTTTGCAGCTTTTCAGAACGTATTTTTATGTGTTCACATTAGCATATTGTATCTCTTATAGACAGGATCCAGCTAAAAATGTAATCCAGAAATGTCTTTGCTCCAGGCTTCAGCCTGAAAAGTATAGAGAACTCCAATTCTCACAAATACCAGAAGAAGTTAGAGTCAACTTTGAAACATCTTTGTTACTTTCAGAATACTTGATGTGAAATAGATTATTATTTCAGTAAATAGTGAATTTGTACTCCTTGCTTGTTTTTACTATAATCTTGGTCACCAGAAGCAAGAAATTCGCATGCTTTCCATCAGGCTTCTCTTACTTGATTGTTGGTCTAATGGTGTGGTGTTACAAACTCACATCAGTTTCTGCATTTGAAAGCATCTTTCATGTGGTAGCAGTTGTCATTCTCTCCAGTAAGAGGTACATTTCTGAGAGCTTACATGTTACCTTAGAACTTTCTCTGGTAGTAAAATGGGTATGCAAATCTCAAGTACTAAAGACAAATAGTTTTAAGATAAGTCATAATTAAACAGTTTCAAGTGAAGAGGTTAAGACTGGAAAAGACTGAAATGTAGAGTCTCTTCAAAATGGTTATGGTCAAAGAAGGTCAAAACATGTAGACTCCGGCTGGTCTTAATCTAAGATGAAGCTCACAATGTTAAATCTTTTGAAGGGTGTGTAACAGTGAGTGAACTGGTCTGGCCAGGAACCGTACTATTCCTTTACTTGCCCTGCTGGAATAGTGAAGATCTTTCCGCAAGTTGTGCAGGCAAAATGGAGTGAAGAGCCTAATCTTAGTTTTAGCTGATGCAGTAGGTGAATGTTCAAGAGTACGCATGATGATGTATAAAGATCTGTTCTTTGTATTCTCTCCCTACTATGATAATCATGACTAACTTGCATTAGAAGATCTCTGGGAGGTGACAGAAGTGCAAATAAAAGGGCCTAGTCAGGCCTTTGGAAGCAGCACTTCAGGGCTTTGCATGGGGTTGTAGACATGAAATCTCTAAATTGGTCTAATGATGTTCCAAACAAAGAGCCTCTAGAGTGACCATGAAATATATGAATGTTCTCTGTGTCAGCTTTAACTGGGCACAGAAAAAATAAAATACAGCAGAAAATACACTGAATACAGTGAGTTACAGTTTTACTTCTGAATACAGTGAGTTACAACTTTACTTCTATTAATTGCATGACTGAAGCTGCTTTCTAATCCCAGTCTAACATTGTGTTTAGGTCAGTGAAGGAAGTGGCAGTCTGTCATCATTCAGTTTCCCCATTTCTGGGTCCAGTGCACCTGACGTTTTTGAAAGTGGTGCAAAGAAGAATGCCAGTAAGTTTGGGGTTTTCTTTGTCCTTTCAGTATTCTGTACATGTGAACTGGTAGCTGAGATCTGTTACTTTCTCTGAAATGTTGTAATTCTGTGATGTAGGCCTTAAATAAGTGATCCTTAGTCATTAAAATGGTGGAGGGATGGTTATGGCTCAGTACATCATATGTACTTGTAATAGCTTTTTATAAAAGAAACTAGAAACTTTTTGTATAAGCAGTTGAAATATTGAGAGTCTAAGTTGAGCCATAATTTTCTATTTAATCTAAATACATCTCCAGTCAAGCTGTCTCATTCATAAAAATCCAGATACTGTATAGTTATAGGAAAACACATGCGGAATAGCTGTCTCATGCTTAAATGTAGAACAAAGTTACTTCTGACTGAAGTATTGCTTGCAAATAATAGCTTTTTCTATTCTATTTCAGCATGCTTAACAGTCTTATTGCAAAAGTTACTTAAATGGAGAGGTTTATTCTTTCACCTACTCTAGGAATATTTCAGTCTAATTAATGTAATAATAGCCACTTTCAAAATCAGCCTAAAATGCATATAAGAAAGCAGCAGAAAATTAAAATCATCATAATGATTTGGACAACTTTGTTAGGAAAGTTTTCTAGGAATGCTAGTTTAACTTTTGTTTAAAATGTATTTTAATTCATTTGACAGCAGCTTCTGAAATACAGGGACTAAGAACAGTTGAAATAAAAAAGGTAAGTTATAGCATGAAGTCATATATATCAGGAATAAGTTTTGTAGATGTTGTCAGAAAGTCTGAAGCTAGGCCTATTCATTGTTTTGAGAGAGAAATTGATATGGCAGTAGAAACGAATTTGTCTATCTTTTCAGATTAGGATTCTGTGATCTCCACTGCCTATATTTTTTTTTTAAATCAGTGTGACTTATACTGTCATGTTTTTTGGGCTCTGTTGAAAGCAAAAGAAGGAAGGATTAAGAGAGAATGGGACGTAATTTTATTACCAGACTGAGTTAAATCCAGACTCTCTTTTGGTGAAGTCAGGGGAACTGTAATAATGACATGACAGCTGCCAGGTTTTCAAGTGTGAAATTTGGTCACCTTTGTTATGCATGTGAGCTTAGTCGTAGACTGCTCTTATTGTCCAAAATATTTATATTTATTTGACTTTGCCTGGCATCTAGGTCACTTGATTACATGAATTGTATTTAGCCATTCTCTTTTATAGTAGAATCTGTAAATACCAGTTTACAATATCAGTTTTTGCAGGCAAGTATTTGGATTTGGTGCAGTAGGAAACAGCTGGTTTTGTTCATCAACGCTAGGGGGAGCATAAAGCTTATTTCTAGTCCTCGGGAGGTTCATAATAGGAGATTGCTATAGACAATACTAAGGGCAGCAATCCTCTCTCTGCAGTTTTCCTTGCTCAGACGTCCTGTGCTGACATTAAGGGACTGATGATCAATTCTGTATTTAGGTGCCAAAATGTACAACTAAATCAGTAAATTTCCATGCACCACTGAGTATTAGAAACATCTTTTGTGACTTCCATGCATTTCTGAAGTCATTCAAAGTGTATTAGCTTAAAAACTGGCTTGAGACACAGGAATTGTGATTTTCATGAGACAGGGTGTTTACTAATTTTTTTGAGGTAAGCGTAAAATTCTGTTTGTTTTTCTGTCCAGAAAAATCTAATGCTTTTTTCATTACTGTAACAGAGCCCTGCAGATTCACTAGGAGTGAGCATTGCTGGTGGTGTAGGAAGTCCTCTTGGAGATGTTCCTATATTTATTGCCATGATGCATCCAAATGGAGTTGCAGCTCAGACTCAGAAACTACGAGTAAGTTAATTGTTTAGGAGGCTGTAAAGATTGCATGGGTAATGCACAGTAATTACTCTAGACAGGCAATAAATTAAGAGTTCGGTGGTACAGATTTAAGTGCTTCTGGCTGTGTCAAGAATTCTTGCTGTTTGAACTGATGAAACAGCAACTCAAAGTGGTAGCATGGGAAAATGTAATTGCTGAAATCTACTTCCCTAAGAAAGGAAGTCCTAAAGCAATCTTGGATTTTAGTAGGCAGATTGTGAATATTAAAAGCATAGAGAGTGATTCAGAAAGATGTATTCTGTGAGTGCCATTTCTGAGTGTGGTGGTTGTTCCTGCAACTGTAGGCATGCAGTGTGTTTTCTCTCTCATGTAGCAGAGATGTTTTAGGTTCTGAGTTGAAGTGGAAGGTGCTTTCTGATACTGTATTTAAATGTGTGCCGTATCCAGTCTGTATCAGTGGTGGTTGAATTTGACTTGGCTTTCTTGGAAAATGCACAGTGTTATTTCAAGATTAATTCAAACACTGAATCTCTTATGATTTGCTACCTCAGTCTGTCTGTGTTCATGTGACATGCAAAATGCATCTCTGTTTTTTACATGTTATGCATTTCTAGAGTATTAGGATCAACTCTGTAAAGCATCATTAGTTTTTTACACTGAATACAAGAAATTGGTGAGATTTGCTCATTCTGATGTTGAATTTTGTAATGAGTTATTATGCATTTAAAAGATTATTTGCTTACAAAAGGAAATGCTTCATGAATATACAGTGACTAATTTCTTCTTACTGATAAAATCTAGCTAAATGCAAATAAACAGATATGCTGTTGTTGAAAAAAGTGACAAACCTATGTGACTAATTTAGATTTTCTACATTTTCTTCTGCAGGTTGGGGACAGGATTGTTAGCATCTCTGGAACATCTACTGAGGGCATGACTCACTCCCAAGCTGTTAATATCTTAAAAAATGCTTCAGGCACTATTGAGTTGCAGGTAAAAAATCTTCAGTGACATTTTGAATGTTTTCTGAATAGTGTTTTGCCAGCTGCTACAATGAATTATTTTAGTGTCAGCATTCTTTTTTTACTGGTTTATGAACTCTGTTCCTAGGTTGTAGCTGGAGGAGAAGTGAGTGTCATAACTGGTCAGCAACAGGATCCACCTACATCCAGTCTTTCATTTGCGGGACTAACTTCAACTGGCATTTTTCAGGATGATTTAGGGTCAGTAACTATAGAATATACAAGCTCTGTAGCCAGTTATTTTAGATGGAACTCAACCTAAAAAATGTACAAATTCTAGGAAATAATGGATGACTTGTTTGGCGTAATCATAGTTAACATATTTGACATACATGGCACCTGTAGGCCATAGATCCTTTTCTGCATTTTGTATTATATGATTTGCTGTGCAAATGTTTTTTTAAACTTCTGTAGAATTATGATGTCATGTGATTGATTTCTTCTACGTCCTCCATTGTTTCACAGAGACTTGGTAGCTGGGATTAATTGATACAGCCAAAAAAGTCCCTTTCTACTGTAGTACCTGTATTTCCATAATGTGCTTTTTAATGCTTGGCCATCAGGAGTATCCGATGTTTCTGATATACAAGATATACTGCTTCTGCAAAGTACATTGTGTAAACTATTTTGCCTCAACCTCTCTTGTGAATCTGAGGCATTTTCCTTTTAGGAACAGGCAAAGAGAGGACGGGCATTTATAGTGACACATATCTACTTTCAAAGGTAGAATTTCAGAATTTCTTACAATTAAAGTATATGTGGGAAAACAGACCTACAAATGATACGTACATATGAATGCATGTTTATCTATTGAAGGAGGAGAAAATCAATTAAACCTTACAGTGTAAACTGCTGGGCCTAATTTTAGACATTACAGGATTTTTAAAGTAGAATACTATGGAAAATTGAGGTACTGGTACTGCATCTCTACTCGTAAGCACTGTTTCTGACATGTAACAGCCATACGTCCTGAGCTGTGGTTTTGAAATAGCTACTTTTATGTAATAACATAGGCATTAGACAGTTAGTTATAATAAAAGTGTAATTATAGTGGAAAGGGAAATGTACTGGTTAGCTTAGAAGAAATAATTTTTTTCCCCAGATACTATACCTGCTAAATCCAGAGTTCAGACAACATCACAATACTCTTCCCTTTTCTTAGACCTCCTCAGTACAAGACCATTACTCTGGACCGAGGACCAGATGGCCTTGGCTTTAGCATTGTGGGTGGCTATGGCAGTCCCCATGGAGACTTACCCATTTATGTGAAGACAGTGTTTGCAAAGGTAGGTGTAAGTTTTGTCCAGTCAATCCATCTATTAGTTTACTCAGGCCAAATGATGGCCTGAATTTTCAGCCAAAAGATTGTTACAGTTTTTCCTTTTTAGTGCAAGTGCTAGTCAAAATATGCTTCCAGCATTTGAAGGCTGTAGTCATCAATTGATTCAGAATTTTCAGATGCATACGGCAGTATTTTCCACCTCTCAAAACTGGAATTGTGTGCATACTTAGAAAAACAGTTCCCTTGCCTTAAATTTAGAGTATGTTTTCTTCAGGTAGTAGAGAGAACTGTTTTATTGAACTCAGGCTGGACCTTTGTAGAAGTTCAGGTAGTGACCTGGATTTGGTAGTTTGGATTGCCCTAGGAAGCAGCCCTGAGTCAGAGAAAACTGTAATTAAGATCCCCAAATTTTTATGGCAAAACAAAGGGTACAAGTGGGTTTTAGTGACTGATTTCTTACACAAGTTGCTGAAAACTTCTTCCCATCTAGCAAATGTTACTTCTGTGATAGTAGGGTTTAAGTGTTGTACTGGTTGTACAAACAGGGTAAGGGGAACAAAACAATCTTGTAGATCTGATTTGTAGGTGTGAAACTTAGACAGGGCAGGGCATACCAGAGTACTAGCAGTCTGTACTACAACTGACTATATTTGAATAACTGAAAATCAGAAATGTTTCAAAGGGTTTGTATACTGTCTTAGACCATAAGAACTGTCTGTCAGAAAGAAAAAGAAATGCATGAGTCTGCAGTTACATATTGTATCGTTTCAGGGTGCAGCAGCAGAAGATGGACGCCTGAAGAGAGGGGACCAAATTGTTGCTGTGAATGGGCAGAGTTTAGAAGGAGTGACTCATGAGGAAGCAGTGGCTATTCTGAAAAGAACAAAAGGAATGGTCACTCTGACTGTATTGTCATGAACTGTCTGCCTGAAGGACTAGGGTCAATAAGATTGTATTATCTACTTTCCACATAGTAAGGAGAATGGAAATGTTTGTATAGTTTTCTTGCCCTTCCAGATTCACAGGACTGTGTTACAACACTGAAGTAACATTTAACCATATTTTTGTATACAATAGAAGTACTTCTTACTGTCAAGCCACAGGGATGAAGTTATGTCACTTAAGGAAAGAGATGGATATTTTTCCTATTAGTAAGTCACCAAGGGAAAAAAAACAACAAATGTTTGTGTTAATAATCCAACACAAAAACTGTAATGTTTTGCTAAGAGACTTTGTATATTTGAATAGTGTTGGAAGAATTATAAATTCACCAAATCAACAAGAGGTTAGCAGTAGTCAGAAAACAGGAAAGAGGTTATTGAAGAAAGTACTAATAAAATAGTAAGGGGGTAGAAGGGAAAATATGTAATCTGGAGGCAGATGGTTAATGGACTTACATGTTTATTTGGAACTAGATGATCTTTAAGGCCCCTTCCAACCCAAACCATTTTATGATCAAGTAGAAGGAGCTGGGTGGGTAGTTGGGTGAGTTAGTTTGCTTGTCTGTTTATGTATTTATATTTCCAAAGTCATGGTGTACCCAAAAAACCTGTGTTTCATTTTGTCTTAGGTTTGAGGGTTTTGATGTTTGTTTGTTTTTTTGTTTGTTTCTCCTTTGTTGGTGTGGGATTTGGGGCTTTGTGTATGTGGGTTTTTGGGTTTTTTTGAGGCAGGGGTTTGTGTGTTTGTTTCAACAGGAGAGGACTTATGCTCAGGGCCAAAAAATCCATTGCTAGTGGAAAGTATTCACGGTGAATGAGAATGCCCAGCAACTGCAGTATTAGAAGAACTAGACTTCTATAATAGTAGTATTTTCTAGTCTATATGGGCATGAAAACAACCTTCCCAATATGAAATGTCTGTAAGCAAAGGTTGTCCTCTTTCAGTGCGGAACCACAGGCTCAGTGCAGACATTTCTTCAAGCTGCTTGAATCAGAGCCACGAACTCCTCAGAGCAGGTTTACTTAGCTGCTGACAGATGTCTGGATATTTGTTAGGCCAGTGTTGAAGAAGTTGTTCTGGTGTTGCTGCCATTATCAGTAGCAGCAAAGGTAGAGTCGTCCCTGAACGGAGGAGACATAAAACCAGGAGTAATGGGTTGAGGATGGGTAAAGACCTGAAAATTCCTCCCCATGGAGGTGAGTAGTAAGACAGCAATGAAGGTCTGCATCAGTAATAAGCAGAGGAGGAGATTTGACGGCCACAACTATTTTTTTGGGGATATTAATTTTAGAGGCACTAATAGAAGACTGTGTCTAGTAAGTGCAGTGCAACTGTGGAGCTATTCTTTGTTCAGCAGTGTGGTCAGTAAACCTATCACTTTTTCCTCACTAAAACTTTATCTAAAAATTGCAGTCTTAGCTGATTGTAGCCTGCCTGCCTTCACCTGCCTTGCTCCCAGGAGTCTGGCAGATAAAGCATACTTTTCCCATGATTTATTTTTCTGCAGAAAAATTTTGCTAGTCTTTTGAGGGAGAAAAACTAGCTAACTAGTATGCTAATTAGAGGAAAGATCCTGTGTGATAATTAGCAAAAAAAAAAAAAAAGGTAGCAAGAAGGCCATTATATCAGTTGTCATTTAAGTGAAATCCAAGCTGGAAATGCAGGCAATGATCAGGCTATTATTATGGAAGAATAAAAAAGACTAGCATTGGTTTTAGGGGGGTCTCAAAAACAATATTAGAAGTGACTGTCAAATAGTATTAACAAATCGATAGCGTAAGTTATTAACAAAATCCCCACCCTCTTTGTCTTATTAACTGTTCTAGAAGTTATGCTGTGATAGGCTAAGATGGAAGAAACCAGATGGCACCATTACTGGGCGCTGCTGTTACTGAATTGCTCTTTTATACTTATTCCTTGCGTAGTGTGGGAAATGCCTACATTAGAATATATAAAGTCACTTTAAATAGTGTCTATATTTGTAACTGAAGTAGTGTACAGCTATTTTGTTACTGCTTTTGTGTCTCAATATGGGATTTAAGTTAATAAATTCCAAACTGTCCTGATAAAGAAGTAAAGTTTCTGGTTGATTTACAATGGCATGCTTGCATTGTTAATTCTGTTGTGAAAGATGAATTAAAAATAATGTAGTAGTTAAGAAAAGATACTACTGTTTATGTTTAAAGCATCTGCTAAAAATTCATTTTTAAGATTTTATCTTCACTTGCAAAATCTTAGCAAATCCATGAAACTGTAAAGCTATCTTGCTTTTTTTGTAACAGAGAGCATTAGTCATTGTTCAGTCTGTTTAAAAGGCATTCCTTTAGGCATGGGACTTGCCATGAGGATCAGAACAGTGAGCCGTGGAGCTTACAACTTGGAGAACAGGATCTCCCCAAAGTCACATGCCAGAAAAGCTGTTGCATGACCACTGCTTAGTAGCTGCCATGTACTAGTCCAGGAAGTGTAGTAAACTTTGCAAGCTTAGGATGTTTGGTTTTCTTTGTCATTTGGTATTCTATTCAACTTTTCCATCACAGGGGTTAGTCCTGTAAGGTGTTAGGTACTGTGGCACAGTTCTGCCTAGTTTTATGGCCTTGGTTACATTTTTTCCATGAATCTGTGTTAACTTGCCAGGTTTTGAGCTGAAGGGTGTGACATCTTAAATACTCCAACCCATATCCAGCCCTTTAATTTTGCTTACCTCTCAGCTGTTCAGAAATCAGAGGTAATCAGAGTGATGTTAATGAAAAAGTCTTTAACCTTACAGTGGTATTAATGAAAGAGTCTGTTACCTTTTATGAGCATGGGTCTGGACAAAGGAGAGCTGGCTCCGGGGAATGCACATATTTCATTTCTCGACAGTGAGCTAGTATCATTGGCATGGCTGCTTTTCTGTTCATTCCTCTGCTGTATGTTATTTCTGAGTTAACTTTATGGAAGCAATGGTCTTGGTAATTGTCAGCTGGGAGAGTGGGTGAAATTTAGCAGCTAAATGATCCCCTTCTTTTTACTCTATCGAAAAAAGAAGCTATGCATTCTGAAGATCTAGACAAAGAAAAAAGTTGTCTTTGTTGTTAAGTGTCAAAAAGATGTTTTGTTTACTGACAGAGATTCGCAAGTAATGTAGAGGAACTTAGGACTTTTAATAGTGTTTTGCAAAGAAAGCCTTGCCTCAAAGTTAGAGTGAAATTAGAAGGGGCTTGGTATTAGATTTCCACACCCACCTTCTGTTGCTTTTTAAAAACAAATTCTTTGAAGCATCTTAAATATTCACGTGCAGAGGGTAATTCTGTCTTGGCACTACTTGAAACTACTAAGAATTTAGATTAAAATTTTCACTTCTTTACAAGTGGTATTAAAACAGTGAATAGTGTTGTCCTTAGCATATTCAATACATGCAGTGTGGATTTTTTTTGTTGTAGAATGTGCAATGTGAGATAGTGCATCTTCCTCAACATGACTAGATTTTGATTATAATGCATTTTGGTGAAGTTGTGCCACTAATATTTATGGAACTTGGTAACAATGGCAGGTTAGACAGATCCATTTCAAACTCGAGAAAAATATACCTAATGGAAGATGATGTGTAAGTAGATTGAGGTTCCCATCGTTTTGCTGTGTTTTCATTCTCCCTTTTGCTCCCAGGAAAAATGATTGTTAAAAATGGGTGGAAAAAGTCTGGATGTTGCTTCTCTTATTTCAGTAGAAACATGAGTAATTTCTGGTAAGCTACTAATCCTAAAAGCTGAGTTGAAGATAAGAGAATTGTCTAAACTAAATTACTAATTTTTAACTCAAGATTTTTTGTGAAGTTGCAGTAGCAAGTTGTTTTTAGAAAGTGAACCAGGCAGATTTTCACATAGTCTTTCTCATCAAACCACTTTCTGGTATTTTTTTTTTTTTGATCTTCACATATATAGTTTGAAAATATAATTTTTTTTAATTACTTCAAGGAAGTGTTTGAATCACATACAAAAAAAACCCATATTTGTTTTCTTAGCTGCAAGTACTACATTGGATTTTTTTAAGAGCTAGCAGGTAGATGTCCATAGGTTTATCCATAGACATGCAAGTGAAAAGTTTTTGTCAAAGATGGAAGGCTTTGAATTTTTTAGCACTTGTTAATGTTCTCTGGTATTTCAGCCTTTGGCACTTTATTAGTTAATATTACACATGGTTAAGTGAATTTAGTTTAATTAAGAGTACACTTTGATGACAAAGGTAGACATTATAACCAAAAGGGAGTGAATGTGCCTTCAGTATTTCTTTGGGATATGGGGTACCTCAGCACTGGTGAACAACAGAGTGTCACTTTGGTGTGTTTTCATAGCATTTTGTTTATACCCTTCACAGAAGAGTACATGTTACTAGGACTTGGAGGACTGAGACCACAGGATACACTTTCAGGATGCATTACCACATTTCCACTACTGCACACCCATTAGAGGTAAAGGAGTTTCTTGTTGAGCATCTCACACAGTGACTTAGGCTGAGGCACATTAAAGGTTCTTGAAGGCTGTAACTTTCAAGTACCTTCTTATCATAGTGATGCCAAAGCCAACATGTCCAACACTTCTGAGTTTTACATTATTGCGAATTTTACAAAAAGCGGTGGGAGCAGCAGATTGGGTAGTTAGGAGGAAATTAATTGTTCTCTGTTTTGGGGGAATATTTATGTGAAACTGTCAAAAACATACCCAGTTTGTTTTGGCTTGAAAAAATTATCCATACTCAGTTGGGAGTAAAAAGGGCAGCATTGCAAGCAAATTATTTCTGTATTTATTAATAACAATCCTAATGATTAAAGCAGGAGATTTTCATTGAAATTCCTGCTTGTGATAGAAACCACTGAGGATAGATGATAACAAAGATTGTCATATGGAAAAGCATTAACCTTTGTTACTGTCATGAAATCCGGAAAGGTAAAAGTAGCAGTGTTCATATTTTGTCAAGGGTTTTTTAGTGAGTCCACGCTAACTCTTTTTCCCAGATTTTATATTTTTTCCCAAGTGTAAGGTTCCTGTGAAGGGCTAATAAGGTGGTGTTATTCCTCTGCTACTCTTGGAATGAAAAAAATATAAATTCAGTCATTATTTCAGATACCTATTTTTACTTGATTAATATAATATTAGGTAGTGAAGGAAAATGTCACTCGTAATGTTATTGTCTGGGCTGGAGACTTCATTTTTGGTAGCTGGGGATTCAAGCAGGACAAATGACACATTTAGTGTAGTAAATCAGTGTTGTTTTCATGGTGATCTTAAACAATGGATACTACTTGGTGCAGCCTACAACTTCTTTTTGCATGCATCTAGATGGTACTCTGCTTGAATTGTCATGTCCTGGAAAAGTTACTGTAAAGCGAAGACTGGACTCCACCATTTCCCTTGCAAGTCATGCTTTAATTTAAAACTAACGTCCGTCAGTGTTTTGAAAGAATTACTCTAAGTTTCTGTCCATATGAGAAATTCTGAGTTTTAGCTCGCAGGCAGCTGAGATGCTGTTCATGACAAACTTGCTCACTGGCAGATATGGTGGTTAGGAACCCACTTCTGGGTGTAACAGGCTTCAGAGTCACCCCTTGATGGGATTGATGCATACTTGGCACTTTTCAGTCCTGGATACAGGTGTGTACCACAAATCTGACAAACTTCACTTACAGTCCTGGAAATCAGGGCTTGGGTAATTGGTTGACTGTGGTGTTTTTTTAAAAAATCTAGCCTTGAATATCTTGGCTTTAACTTAAAGATTATGCAGAGAAGCTGCTTTGTTCTACCTTTATCTCCAGTTTTGTTGGATACTTCTGTTTTTAAGGATATACATAAGGAGAAGTAATCGACTCAACATTTATTGTTAATGTAGACTCAGATTTTGTTTCAGCCAAATATGTGTGTTGATTACTTAACAAAAATGGTTTTGGACACAGTCTCTTGGGGAAGCTCTTACAGTCCTTCACAACACTGAATGACTGCAGTGATTGCCTTCGTGTTAAAATTGTGTGTCTAAAAGAGCCTTTGAAATAAGGATAAATCTAAAGTGAAGAGTGGTTGAGACAAAGTGAGAATCTCCTTGTCTGAGCTGATTTTTCTATTGTAACTAAGCACTCTCTTTTCAATATAAGCCTTATCTCCCTATGAACAAATTGGCTTTTGCTTGTTTCAAATGGCAGCTGACCATCAGAATTCTGCATATTTTGTCTCTTTCCCTCTGGAAAAAATGCCTTTTTCCTATTGTGGTTGCCGGAGCTGGAAGAAAACAATAAAACTGGACCTTTACATCAAATGCAGATTTATGGATATTAAGATTTAGTAGAAATATATTAACAGTTTACTGATTGCTGTCATATGTGTTCTTTTCACGCTAAGAAGTCAGTGTCTCTTCAAATCTCTTTATTTTGTAGGCAGCAAAACCATTCTTACCTGCACTTCTCTGTGGCAGTAGACTAAACCTGAGTTTTTTACTGTATTATAACATGAGGTTNCTTCTCCCATTTTTTTTAATTGGTGTGTGCATGTTGGGCTGGTGGGGGGAAATTTTAATGTGTGAGGGGAGGATGTCAAAGCCTCTGTGTGTGCCTGGACATGTGTATTTTTTTGTGTGGATTTGGGAATACTACTGTGGAAATGCTAACTATTGGACTGAAGATACTTCTTTGCAGGTATGATTTTTTTTACCCATGGAAGAAGTTAAAATAGGCACTCTCATCCTTCTTTGTCCATAGGTTCTCAAAGGGTTTTTAAAAAGAGAGTTGATATTTGATCTATTTTGACATCAGAAAAAACTATAGCAGAGGCATGATCTGTTTTTTCTCCATTAGACTGCTTATTGTGATTCCCAATGAACCTTCTTCAAATGAGAATGTACATCATTTCTGTGTTTTGAGATTGGAGCACATTCCAGTTCGTGCTTTCAGGACAATGAATTTTAAGTTAGGAGATGTTTGAGTCTGGGATCCTGATGCCATATTTGGGGCTAAGATCACCTCATGAAGTATGAATACATTCTAGATTTCCTCACTGCTGGAAGCTCTCTGTTAACACCCATGTGGAAGAATATTCATATGATTGTTCCTTTCATATGGAGAAACCATACTCAATTTTACTTACTTGATAGTTTGAACTCATGTACATATATGAATGACACTCACACTTGAGCTTAAACCTTGAATCTCTTGACCAGGCTAGCAAATCTCTGATCAAGCCTAAAAGCAGCAACCCTTAAGTGGACTGGTTTTCTTCTCAGCATCAAAGAGAAGATGAACTAGGCAAAAATCTTGGGCAGCCAGCAGCGAAGAGACAAATGTGCTTTCTCTATATCGAAAGGTGTCTAGGGCTGCTCTACTGTGGATTTCCAATTCAAAAGTGAATTGAAGTAACAGGAGAAGGGTAAGTTAAATTGGCAAGTAACAAGAGGGAAGGTACTCACCTATATACGTACAAATAGACCTCGTGGGGGCTACATCATTGGTGTTCAGCTCATATCAGCAACCTAATGGAAATTATTCAATCAGGAGAATGTTATGTTAACTTCTAGTGTATTTAAAATGTCTGCACTGATATATTCTGAAGCAAAAAAAAAAAAAACCAAAACAAAAAAACCCCACATCTTGAACAGTTACCCTATTCTGACCCTCTTTTTAGTACTTTTGAACTTTATTGAAAGCCATGAGTTTCAGCAAAATGTGCTTTAAATCAAAAATGTTTAATACTGACCTTCACAAATTGAATGCTCTAAAATAAGAATAAGCCTCTAAAAATATCCATAGGGATATATGCTTTCCAAAACTATGCCTCCAAAAAAACCATGTCCTGAACAGAACTCATTTTTTTTTTTTGCAGAGAGAGTAAGAAGTCATCTCTGCCTGTCACTGTCTATAAGCCTTGCAAAATTGTTTATGATTTTTATTAAGGTTATGAAGAAATCTTTATTGACCACCTCTATGAGAGGCAGAGAACTGATCTTTTTAATCTCTGCTATGAAAAGCAATAACGGCACAGCTTTTACTTGCTTACTGATACCCTTTCAAGAAGTCCCATAGGAAGTTTTTTTCCTAAAGGGTTAGGAAAGGCATAAAGGTTTTAAGAGAAAGACATAGGTTTCCACCTGCATGTGCAGTCCATTTTCATATGTTTTGTGGTCCTTTTGCAAACCATATACTTCATGCACATAAGTACTTTTCTGCACATCCTTGAGTTTCTTGTGGCAGTTCTCAGGAATATGCACAAGTGTGCATGGCGCTGTGCAAGATAAGAAACTTGGTATCTGCTCTGAAATCTGCATTCCTCAATTCAGTTTCAAAGTACTTTGTAGGTGATCACAAACTCTTCTGTTATTTACTGATGGGTTTTATACCCAAATGTCACATCTTACTTTGATAACATGTCTTAAGAGTTTTTGACAAGGATCTAAAAGTTGAAGTCTGATAGTCTTGAAATGCATCTCTTCAAGGACAGATTCTTACTCAGCTTAGGGCATCTGACTCTTGTGGCTTGCTTCTAAAGTACATAAAACAGACTGATACTAAAATATGCAACTGTACTGCAGCTTATTTGCTATAGGCATGCTTCATCTTAGCTATAGGTACTTCAAAAACCTCAGTCTTGGCTGTCATTGATAGAGGCTTGCAGTGGACTGGGCTGATGTGTGTGAACTCTTTAGAGCCAGTGAGCTGTTTCTTGCAGAAATGACATCAGGAGATGCATGGGCTGTCTTTTGAGTCTTTCTTGCACTTACACTCTGATTATCATTACCTACCAGCTTTCTATAAATTCACCCTTTTTCATCAGTGTGTGAGAGGCACATGCTTAAATAAGGTAAGAGGTGTAACGGAACTGAAGGTTGATCATCTGTTTCTCTACAATTTAAATGAAGATTTTGCAGCTGTCCTGTTCCCTCCCATTCCAGTCCCTCAACTGCAGCTTGGAGGGCTGAAGTTTCTGATGACAAGAGTCTGATAAGTGAACATAGAGCCGAGTAAGTTTTGTCAATCACACTTCCAGGCTGTCTCAGGTATCCTTTAGTAGCTGACAGCTATTTGCAGTTGCTAGGCCAGTGAAGTGGTTACCTACAGGACTAGGAAGTGAGCTAATGGTATAATGCAGCTAAAGTAAGATTATTAACTCACACTGTACCACAAATCCTTTCAGCCCCTTTTTGGCCTTATTACATGTATAAAACCATCCTAAGCATTCTCAGATGTGGCAGATTTTGCAGCTTGTTTTTTTGCTCCAAGTGCCAGTAGCAGGGAAGTTGCTTTTGTAAATACTATGAAAACAACTTCCAGCAAAACTATCTTTATCAGATCTCAATGAAAAGGCTGCACATACTGAATAGTGAAACAGCTCAGTTAAATTTTAATCTGAGTTACATAAAACATTGCTCTTAAAGTGGCATATATTGACATTGTTCTCACAACCCATTAACTTCCAGATAGAAAGTGAAAAGGCCAAAAGACATGTAAAACCCCTGTATGAGTCTGTGCATGTGTGTATAAGCAAGTTCCAGGCAGATTATGGTATAATCACAGAAACCTTTCTGTAGCATCCTGCTTATTGCACTGCTTTGTTTTTAACTCGTGGGGTGGGTGGATTGTGCCTTGCAGATTAGGAGCTATGAAATTCAATAGCTCTTTTGGGGGAACAGTCCTTGTTTTGGGGACCTGCTGGCAATGCACTGAGAATCTTTTTCATGTAACCTTAGAAGAGTAGTGAGGCTGTGCCCAAAAGCCAGTGTGTGTCCTGAGCTGGGAATATCCCTAAATAAAGGAAAAGAGATGCAACACATGTACTTGGGCAAAAGAAAACCTGCATTTAGCTTATTCCAGGTAGCAAAATTCAGTTTAATTGCCAAGATACAAGTCTAGCCAGTTATTTTTGAAATTATGGGCTGTTGGATGCTATTCTTTGTGGAGGAACTGGAGTTAGCACAATCTGTCATTCCTGAGAGCTGTAGTATTGCATCAGTGCAAAATTGGAAAAATGAGAAGACAAAACTGATGCTTTAGTTCTTTTTCTGGTTAATATTTCTCATTTGTAGTGAAACCCTGAAGCAAGATTTTTTTTTCCAAGTAACCTCTGATCTCTAATATATAGTTTAAAATGTTTACAAGGGGTTTTTTTTTCTAATTATTTTAAAATTTCATGGAGTTTTTGCAGGAAATTAAGAAAGTTTTTTCATGAGTTAGAAAGTCACACTTTAGGGTATTTTAAGATCTAAGAGCAAGTAAGCTACAGTGTGCCAAATTAAGACATCATTTACATATCTGTGATGCCTATTAATCTACATCAGAGACCTTTCATATTTACTCCTGTGTACCTGAGATGATAAAATGGCCCGAGGTATTTGGTTACACCTTTGGTTTCAAAAGCTGTTTCATTAGCATTGGGTATGACTTAATTTAGATGCACGACTGCTTCCTGAATTACCATGCAGAAATTTTTTTTGTTTCACTTTCTGCATGGGAATTAACTCTTAATCAAAATCCCAGGAATGCTGCTGTAGCTAAAAGTTTAGTCAAGCAGATTGCAATGGCCAGCTGCTGGGGAAACTAGTAAGGCCAGGTGAGAATGATACATGTGCAAGCACCTGAAACCACAGAATACAAAAAAGCTTCAAAAAGTTGGAGCGCCAAACTTAATTTCCTTGACCTGTTTGGTGCTGAATGTTTGGGAAGACACACAATCTCTTTGTTAATTGTATCTGATCCTCAACATAGCCTTAGCTGTGTCCTCAATGCAGCGAAGTCTCAAAAGCATGGGTAATTTAGCCCTCATCTATGAGAAAGGGTTAGAGCGGGGGGGAAGCATCAGAAACAGGGAGATGGTCCTCCATTTTGTCACAAAAGCTGTTCCTGTTTATTAAAGCTTGAATTAGGCTCAAGCCTTGGCCCAGAAAAGCTAACTGCACAATAAAATCATATGGTTTACCAAACAAAAACAATTGTTTGAACCGACACTTTGCACATTTTAATGATTAAACCCGACTTCCTCTCCACTGTTGATGTGGTCTTGCACTTGCACCAAATTTATGTCGGTAACTGTTTGTTTGTGTGCACTGCCAAGCATTATTTAATTAAGGAAATGTGCTTGGCAGAAGGAGATGGAAGCTGGAAAAGACAGAATCCATGTCAACAACCCATGTGGTTCCCAAAAAAAGCAGAGTGAAAGTGTGTGCAAGACAGATGGTGAAACACTGCTTAAGCAGTGCTGTGTGTGGTTGCTGAAAACCCACAAAGCGAGCATGAACAAAAGTGTCTGACTTAAAACTGAAGTAGCCACATATCACTCTGCTGTCCTGTCTCAGGAGAGCTGCAGGAAGGCTTGACATTACCTTTCTGGTGCTCTGGAGTCACTGTGCTAGAGCTTACAGTGCATGAGTAAGGCCCAGCTCAAGAGACGTCAAAAAAATTTCTGCCTAGGTGTTTATGCGGATAACAAGGAATTTGCAGGAATTGTGCTCTATCACTCAATAATCAGTGACAACATGTGTTAAGCGATTTTTTTTTCATTAGGCAGCAGACTGTCTTCTACACATCTTACAGATACACCAGAGATTCAGACTGGTATGTTTTAATCCCTAAAATTCAGTTAAGATTAATCAAGGACACCACCAAAATAAAACAAAAGAAGGTGTCATTTGCAAAATTGAGTTACCCCAAAAAACTGCCTTCAGGTTATACTGTGATGTTCAGGTGAGAGATTAGGGAAGCTGAAAGCAAGCAGCAGAGAGGCTGAAAGGTAGGTAATGTTTAAAGCTAAGCACAGCTCTAGAGAGATGTAGTATATATATTACATGTTTTATTGATAGTCTCCAGCTAGGTGATGTGGGGAAAATAAACCTGAATTTCAGCTGCAATATCTTCCCTCTCTATCCGTATAATAATTGTTTCCTTCCTTGCTTTTACCAAAGACCTATAATTACTACTTTAGCAGGCAAAAGATGTAACCGGAGTTAAGACAGCAATCGTAAGCAGCTATCTTTGCATTAGTGATCAAGTCAAGTAGGGCAGATCTGAATCAGATTTGTAAAGCATAAATTTTCCTTGTAGCCAAATCAACTAAAAGTAATGCACCCATTATCATCTGCTCAATGAAAGTTTCCAGCAGTTGTGCTGTAAACATAATCTGAAACTACTGTTATGGAAAAATGACTTGTAAGTGTTCCAAATGCTTTAAGGGGTGATCAGCCCAGTGGTGGCATCAGGACTCCCTGGCCTGCAAGGGGCAGAGCAAATTCCCATTTTTCATCTAAACATACAGTTTGCAGCCGAAGTATAGTTGTCATGTGAATTTAACTGTACAATTGGACCCATTAAAGGTATAAATTCCTTTTCATTGCCATGGGTACATGTTTGCACATCATTAAAGCTATTCTGTCTTTCCTTATTATGTAATTATTGCTTACTGCATACAAATGTTGCATTTTTACACACTATGACAAATCAAAAATTATAATGATACATGAAATCCTAGAATCTGTATTGTATATACTTTTTACTTTAGGAAATGAAATTGACCAGGTAATAGCCTCTGCTTGTCAGGGTAAAAGTGTAAGCCACTTGTTTCTGCTCAAAAGGAATGACTGCTCAGGTTAGAGAAACAGGACGGCTCTAGCCTATAAAGCTGATGCACACTTGTCTCAGCAGAGATCCCATCCTGTGGTGATCTACATGGCATGGTGCAGCAGAGCAAAGGTATGTCAAATGCAAGCATGGTGCTGAACTGTGTGGGGCTGGATCAGGCACCCCTTGAGAGATGAGAAAAAGCATGCACTGTCATGTGATTGTCACCTTGTAGGGCAACTCATTCAGAGAGGAGTTGAGAGGAGAGGCTTTGGACTTGGAAGAGTTCCACACAATGACATGTATATATATGTATGTTTAGCTATGTGTATTTGTGTGCATATATATATTTAGATTCTTTAAAGTCAGGATTTTATTCAAAGTAGCACTTTCTTAACTTAGTTAGCTTTGGCTCACAGGGTTCTAAATATTTTGTTGTGTGAACATCCACTGAGATTTCCAGATGTCTCTGTACAAAATAAAGGAAAAAAAGATACAAGTAGACTGCAAACAGTCCTCAGATTAATTAGCCATGTACACTAGTTAACTGAATTGCTTTCTTAGGTCTTCCTGTCACCTCAGCCTTCACTCCCTTAAGACTGTGAAACGGTACTTCCAGGATCCAAAATCTTGAACATCTTCCTCAGGGAAGGCATGTAGTACTTTTAATCCAGGAAAATGTTACTTCCCAGCACAGTAAGGAAAAGGACTGACCCACAGGTGTTTACCAATAGCACTGCTGGGGCACTGGAGGTGCCAACTCACAATTGCCTTAATGACAAAGCAGATGATGTCCTGCTCCATGCAAAGTCCTGAAACCTTTTTGGGCTGTACCTTGCGTGTGAGACTGCTTATGTGGCTCACTAGTTGAATCACTTAATTTAAAAGAGAGGATTATGCAGCTGTATAAAGTGTGTAGTGGATATAGACTATATAAACTACTGTAAGGTACTCAGTAAGGTACTGTAATGCCTGAGCCAATGTTCTTCAATAAAAATGTTGAAGTGGGACAATGTAACAGCATACTGGATCTGATAGAGAGTTGACCAGGGGAGTTGTATTTGGTCTTGAAAATATCACAAGAGAAATGTTAAAATATTTAAGGAAAACTGAAGCATGTTTTAAAAGTGGATGGTCATATCTGGGCTTATCAAAGACGGTGGGTGATGACAAACTGAAATGGGATTTGGTTTTGATGTAGCTGGCATAGAAAAGGGATCACAGTTATAGGCTGAAAATTCCACTGCAGCTGTTGTGGAGCTTAAATCCTGTAGCCTTAAGCTTCTAGTAAATGCAGAGATTAGAGTGATGTGGAAAACTCTAATCTTTCTTTTTATCAGGAAATTTATTATATGTCACTTTTTACTAGTGTAGTCAAACTGTCAGCCCAAGGCCCAGCTACAGTTTGTCAGGACCAGCTGGTTGGGAGGGAGGTGATAGGAATTGACTGCCAGGTCATCATCCCAAATATGTCAGCCAAACATTTCTTTCTGTTGGCTCACAGCGTTCGGCTTAAACTGGGATTATCTATGCAACCTGAAGAGATGTCCCAAACCTGTCAAGGGCCTTCAGAAAGACTGAAAAACCCATAGAGCCCCTTGTTCTATGTCCTTCAGCACTGGTGTTTGCAAAAATACCTTTTGCTCTGCATGCACTTGAATGGCAAGTCCCAGGCTCAGCAGAATAAACACTGACCATGCTGAACCTCATCGCAGCACTTTGGTTGGTTTAAAGGGAGGCAGTATTTCACCTGGAAAGTCTATGCTTAGTGCCAAAAATGTCAGAAGCTCAGCAAGAGGAAAATAAACTTCTCTGACTGAGACATCCTAAAGAAAGTTGTGTGAGAATTGTTCCCATACCTTCCCTGAACATCTAAGCAGCACTCCTCAGGTAAGGTGACTTTACAATTGCATGCGATGGGGATTTTATTATAGTTGGTGAGAACATTAACAATCTGTTTAATGCAGTATCTGTGATGGGTTAATAATTAAAACTCACAGCTCCTACTACAAGGACATGCTGTTCAGCCTTTTATTCATACCTGGATCTTTGGCTGCTAGCTGGATCTTAAACAGTGAGTTTGGTTAACTGTGTCCTATTATCTCTTCTGTTGGAAGAGAAATTATCACATTCCAGGAAAACTAGAAAAGAGAAGTCAGTGGAATACACTGGGATAGGCCTATGAAATTTTGTTTCAAGTAAAGAACAAAGTGCAACTCTTTTAAATTGGTTCTTGTATTACCAAGAGATGGTTGGTCAGGATGGATTAATGGATATGCTTGGTGCAGAATAGAATAACCAATGAAACTGTATGATGAATTTCTGTATGAGATTCAGCATGAAGGGAAATTAACTGATGCTGAAATAATAGGTCATTTGTGTCCAGCCCTGTAAAGATAATGAGTTTTTTCTATCTAAGCAGTTATTTCATGCAGGAAGGAATGTTACAGACCATGTGTGAAAATATCTTGATCTTTGTCCTTGTTTGTTGGTGGTTATATAAGTTTTCCCAAGTAATTATTTTTCTGCATTGATGAAAACTTACCAAGTTATTACTTAATGCTTAATTACTGCATTGTGGTTTCGAAAACGAGGTCACACAAAGTTTGTCTGTCACTCTTATAAAATGTGGTATAGCTTTTGTTCTGTGTCTGTTCTCCTTTTCTCAACTGAAGTTTTCAGTGCTTTGGAAATTTCTAGCTTTAGCCCAAACTAAAGAAGTTGCCTTTCTCTGAATCATAGAAAAATACACCTGCCTGCAGCAAAATGGTGATAAAAAGGTACATCTGGAACTGAGCTACTTAAACACAACTGTTCAGTCTCACTTAAGGTGCTTTATCTGAGTCATCTCCACTGGGGTGAAAGAGTAAATTCAGGCCAATAAAATTTCTTTTCTGCATTTGCTTTGTCCAAGAATGTTTTGCCATGCATTCCACTTAAAAATTGGGAAGTCTTGTGAAAAGGAAATTAGTAATACTTCCTACTCATTTTCTAAAGGCAGGATGTTGCCTTGTGAATGAATTTACCTGTTTCTGACTACATTTCAGAGCAGCAGTACTGGCAGAAAAAGGAATCATGGCTCTGATTTCACAGGCAGTCTGTATGTGCACTCCATCCGGTGGTTTCAGTGCATAAGAGTTGAACCTGTATTTATATAAGTCTTCCTAGTTAATACTAAAACAGCATAATCACTTCTAGTCAAAAAATAGCAGCCTGCACCTGGGATCACACTGAGTGGTGGGCACCTTTCCTACATGGCACTGAGTTTAGGTTGTTGCTTATACCAAGGCTGCTTTCCTGGTATAGATACATTTAAGATGAGGATAAATTTTACAGTCTGATTCCCCAGCAATTTCAAGAGTAATAAGATGGCTAAATAAAATCCTGAGATTCTGGAAATTTGTCTCCAATTCATGGGATCACTTTTTCTTCATTGAACGCTCTTTACATGTTTAGGTTTACAATGATATGCCTTGCTGCATTTGTTCCTCTTAAATCTTAACTGTAGCAGGTGATGGATTTTCTTCTCTCCTCTTGACTTATGTAAGTTTCTTGTGAGTCTTCTTACAGAAAACAACACAAAATGCATGAAAAGGCATAGTGTAGGCATAAAAAAACCCCAAGAATCAGGAAGTTGAGAGGATCAACGAGTCAGCAGGAAAAAACTACAGCCACTCCTACCTCTCATCATTTCAACTGTGTATTACTCTCACAGATTTGAACTCTCTGAAACAGCTCATTTGAATTTTTAATACAGTCTTAATTTCCAGGTAAGGTAAATTATAACACTGTATTATGCTAAAAAACATTTGCCTTTACCTCTGGGGTGTCCGTTTTACTGTTCCTAAAATCTGAATTCAAACATAAGATTCATCCTCCTGTCTCAGTAAGAACATTTTGCTGGCCAGCCTAGTTTCTGTCAATTCATATTCTCTTAATAAGGAATTCTTCTGTTGATCCCAAGATTTTTACTTCCCCTGAGCTGGTGAAGTAAATTGTGGGTAGTATTTCTGTAACACAACATCTAGATTTAAGTCCATTGACACTCATAAGAAAAGTGATCTTTGTTCTGGGGACAGGTGCCTGCTCCAAATGACAAGCCCTGGCTCACAGTTGCTTGCTGTTGAGATGGGATGCCCTAGCAAATAAGTATCCAGCTTGGATTGCACCCAGATCCACAGGCCTGTCTCAGAGAACTGTGAGCATTAAGAGCCTGTGAAGGTCACCAGAAAGACAGTCTGCAGAGAGATAAGATTATTAAGATTGCAAACAGAGGGAGCATGGTGGAAACAAGTCCATCAGGTGGGCAAGGATCCAAAACACCTACATGAGAACTGTAGTCTAAAGATAGATAGTGGAGAGACTAATCCAAGGATTGCCTGGTATCGCTAAGTCAGTAAGATCCGTGAATGGAGCTGATGGCACAGAACAGAGCAGCAGCAGAGAAGGTGGTCTGGTGACAATCCAGGAAGTGGCTCTTCTTCCCCAGTTCACTGATGCTTTCATCATCAGGAAAGCATATATAATTGCCTTTTCAAGGTGGGAAGAAGACTTGAATTCCCTTATGTGTGTACGTCCTCTTAGAAACATCTATTTCATATTTTTTATTTGTGCTTGTTTTACCCACAGTCTTTTCATATAGCTAAGGCGTCCCAACTGCACTTACCCAGAAGAAGGTTACTTAAAAGGTAAACATAAAATTGACTATAGTGGGAGTTTGGGATTTTTTTTTAAACAATCATTCTTTATTTGCAAAATTTTACTGGAATGTCTGAACTGAGTGACTGCTGAAAACACATTGCTTGAAGCAAGCTGGTAATACATACCTCTAGGGTGGAAATGACAGAAGACATAGCGGGTCATCAATAATATGCTAGGAATTGTTATCTCTGTCTGTGTTAATAGGCAGATTTCTGTAATCAGTCAAATCCCAATAACTGCCTTTTTTCCTTGATCCTCCCCTCTCTTTTTCTCTTTTCTAAATTTTCTCTTTGGTTATTTAGTTCTTCAGATTTGTTTCCTCTCCTTCTTGTTAGTATTTCATTAATTATTAACCAAGCTTTCCTCAGCTTCATGTATTTAAAATAGCTGATGTGACTTTAACAGTCCATTATGTTTTTGAAACCTGGTGATTTACAGCTATAAATGATAACTTTTAGTTTCTTTCCATGCTGCTTGATTTTTTTTCCATCACTTAATTTGTAACAGTTGTCTAATGGTGCATTTATGTTATCTGTGACAAAGACATTATATTTATAGACTCAGGTGTTCAAATTGTTGCACCAAGAAAGGATTCATGCTTCGATTTAATGGGTAGAAGTCATAGATTAATTCCAGCATGGCTCTTCTGGGAATTCAGTGTGACCTATTCATAATGCTGCGTGTTTCACATTTCCACCTGTGTTCCTATAAGCTGAAGAAGAAGAAAACAAGAGCAACTGGTCTTGGGTTTAGATTCTGAAAGTTAAAGAGCAACTCGGTGAGATAGATTTTAATTTGGATCCCCAGCCTGTTTGTATAAATGTTCAGCTCTAGATCCTTCAGTCTTAACCGAAATGTCCTGGCTGTTTTGAGAAGCTGTATTCCACCAGTATGGGCAAACGCAGTGTTGATTGACATAGCATGTCACTAAACACATTCCAGTGATGGTTGTGACTCAGATGCATTATCTTCAGTGGCACATTTACTCTTGCAAAGCACAACCTCTGTAACATAAAATAGATGGGAGAGCAACTCAGAGAATTTTTCCTTAGGCCTTCACATAGGCATAGCTTTTCTTTCCCAGAGAACAGGGGGTTATTTAGTGTTAAAGCACTGCTGAAATTCTTGAAAGTGGAATTCTACTAGATGACCATTTCAACGACAAAGCTTTTCTTTGAGATTTGTGGCACTGTCCTACATCCTGCATTATGCAATGATAGTTGTAGGTTAATTGCTGTGGTGATTGTTCATTTTAGTGTAGGTTGCAAACATTTATCAAGCAAGCAACATTTTTTGCCTTTTATATTTGTATTATTGGACTCTATATAATCTGTTTCAAGATTCTATTACATGAACTTCCTCTTTCCTGTCATCAATAAGAGTAATTTGTAGAATCAATAGTAAATTCACCCCAACATTCAATTCACTATCAGACTCAGCTTCACCAGACATTTTTGGATAATGAAAAGCACACAAATTTTACAAAATTTCTATATAAGTCCATATACACCTATACATTTATCACACTCTGAACTAATTATTCATGTTGTGTTTGATTCTTAAAAAAAACAAATTACTTTTGAGAGACATGCCACAAATCTTTTCTTTAGGGTTGGTGTTTTTGTTTGGTTGGTTGGTTTTAGTTTTGTTTTGTGTTTTGGTGGTTTTTTTGGTGTGGTTTTGTTTGTTATTGTTTTGGGGTTGGGGGGGTTGTGTTTTTCTTGCTTTGTGTTTGTTTGTTTGTTTTTGTTGGGGTTTTTTTGGTTGGTTGGTGTTTTTTTATCCCAGGAATAAAAGGTTTTCATTTGCCTTTAAACTTTCTGGTAACTTGTGCCTACTATGAAATTGCATCTTCCTTCTCTGGCTCAGTCACACATGACAGGGCAGGGCAAGAAAAGTCTTTTTTTCTTCTTCTAGTGAATAGGGCCAAAAGCGTTAGTGTTGGATATGCCAGTTAGTAGGTATTCAGAATATGATGGAAGTATTTTTACTATGTTTTACTCCCAGATGGTTAGATCACCTGCACAACATGGTCATACCTGCATGTGAATATGCACATTTACTTCAAGAAAGACAGTACTGTTCTAGGAATGGAATTTATTTCCTGCAGGTACTGCACTTCATGGATTTTGAAAGGAACTAAGTACCAAAGCCAACAAAGAAGATAAGTCATTTCTCAAACAGAGCAAGCATTTTTTAAAGAATCAAGTGTGTTAGTGGTGACTGTTACACTTCTGCTTAAGGCAACTGCATAAATTGTATGTGAAAATTACTTATGGAAGGTTATGGACACCTGTTTGTATCAGTGTTATGAAATAATAATTTTAATGTAGCTTCTGTTTAACTGAGCATATCACTTCCTTCTCAAAGTTATTTTAAGATATTTCTTGAGTTTAGGTATGTTAATAATGCTCCCCTATCTTAGTTTGCAACTGATTGAGGCAGAGATCCTATGTTATCACTTCCACTAAAATAATGCCAACGATCCCTATGAAGAGCATTAGTTAAACTTTCAGAAAGTTCATGAGACATTGATTTGGTTTTCTATATAAATTATCTTTTATGATGAGGTTACAGTCAGAACAGCATTGATTTGTTCATTTAAAATGAAGTTGTAATGCATAATGTATTCCTGTTCTCTTGATTTTTTTCATTTGTGCGGAATATTTTCACCTTAACTGTATGCATTGAAAGGCCCATTTTTAAAAAATATTCTCGAATATAAAAATTGCAAGTGAATTCAAATACAACACTGGTTATAAAAAAGCTATAGCGTGTATTACAGCATAAGCATAAATAAATAAATCTTCCTAAATATAAATTACTGTAGCTGCATTTACTAGACCATCTGCTCCAGCATGTCCCAGGAGCACTACTATTTTTTTTAAATGTATCTGTGTTCTTACAAGGAGTGTTAAAAATCTGAAGTTGTAAATATACTAGCAAATTAGAAAAAACAAAGATTTATTGTAAACCTGTAGTAGAAAGCTGTCATTGCAGATTAAAGACAACACGTATTTGACCTGTACCGCTTCCACTCTGTTTGCTGGGCATTTCTCTTGTCCACCCTGTTTATTAAGAGATACTGTAAGATACCTGCACATTGAGGTAAGTCTTCCTCTACACTACAGCATTCTACTGCCCTCCCATCTATCCAAAAACCCAAAAAGATATTGCAACAAAAATACTTGGGTGTACAAAGTCTATGATTAATACATCACCCTAACCTGAGTTCTGAATTTTCTGTTGAGAGGGTGATACTCAAGACTCTGGATTCATGATGATGTTTCTCCTTCTTGGGTCATATATGGCTAATTCCAAAATATGCAGTATTTCTGTGAGGCTTTGCACTGTGGAGGAAAAATATGCCACAGATGCTTGTAATGTCTCTTAACACACTGCATTTTGCAGCTCAGGTTTGGCTCTTTATGCGTTGCCCACAGCATTTGGAACCCAGATGAAAAGCTCAAGGCAGAAGAGGAATTCAATTCAAACCACTTTTGCTTCTGGCCTTGGCTGCATCTGGTTGATGTATGTTATTAGAGCATGGCCATGGAATGATCTGAAACCTAGCTGATTTGTTATTCTTCTAATTTCACACAAATGATTTGAGTAAACGCGATACCAGAATTCAGGACTCAGATGGAAAGCTATTTACTCAGGAAAGAGAGTTAATTTTTTTCCCCAGTGCTGACATGGAGTATACTGCTTCTTTCCCCTGCCGTTTGGCATGCTTCTAATCTTATGCTTGAAGAATGTATTTATATTCCCTGAGCTAGGCATGGCCTGAGAGATGTCTTTTTGACCTTTCTTTTACCCTGAGAAAATGCCCAAATGTGACACATTGCAGTGTTTTCTTCCTGATCTTGCAGCTGGCCTGAAAAACTGGTCATAGAAAACAGTGCACATGCTTAGCTTTGAATTTTAGTGTTATCAGTCAGGTGATGTTAATTTTAGCAAGATACAAAGGTTTGCCTTTCCAACTGTGAAAATTCTTCTAAAGAAACTGGGAAAAACTTAAATCTTCTTGCCTTGAACTGAAATTGTATTTCACCAAAAGTATTTTAAGCTATTTGTCTCCTCAGTTTCTAAGTCATTAGAACTCGTAATTTATCATTCATCAACTCATGATGAATTAATAGAATTGCATAAGAATCACCAGACTGTACCATGATACAGATCATGGTGTGGCTGATCATTTTATGTGATATTCCAAAAAAACATTCTTCTTCAGCATTAGATGTAGTGATGGTATTGTAGTCAGTGATGATGCTCTGTGATTTGTCACTACCTGCTGCTGACAGTGAATGGATGCTTCCTGGAGAATTCCTGCAAGCATCTTTAGGAGATGTTGACAGATGCTGCTTTTGGCAAGAAACAGAAGGAATAAGGTAAGAAATGACAAGGACTTCCTATACCTAATGATGATCCCCTCAAAAACTTTGAACATTCCTCACAGAATACTACAGAAATGTGTTCATATTATATATTTGTGCTTAATACCTTGGGTACCATAAAATTCATATAAAAAGAGAAGAATTTTGTGGGGAAAAAAGTCCTGGATTCTCTCTGGTCCCAGAAATGGAGTACAAAATGAGGCTTTCTTCAGTGTGAGGAGAGAGATGAGCTGTTGCATAAATTTAACAAGGGATGAGCATGATGCACATTTTTTGTCAAAACTTGTCAAAACTGTACTATAGGAATATTTGGCCTGCAATGATTGGCTTTTGTGTCCTAACTGTTCAGTATTAATTCAATTTGTATTTGGTTTGAGAAGGGTGCAGAATATTTGAAAGATGGTGAAGGTGGATTGTGAAATAGCTGCTATGGAAGATCCTACCAGCACTAGTTAGTAAGGAATGATATTTTTGTTTTTTCTATTTTGTTTCTTATTGTGGCAGCTGTGCCAGCTGTCTAGTTATTGTTACCTTAATGTGTTTATCTGGGCAAATCCAGACTTTCCGTGGTATTTTCAGGTAAGAACCTAATCCAGCACACCTTGTATGTATGCTTGTAGGTATTAATGGTCCTGCTGGAAACACTGTTACTTGTGTGAAGAAATCTTGAAAGAGCAGACCTAGACTTACTGTGGTGAAACTGCAGATGTAGGTAAAAGCTCACTAAGAGACCAGATTTGCCCCCTAATATAAAGTAAAATGAGGTTGTGGAAGGAGGGACAAATGGTGTCAGAGCCTTGTCATTATCAGTCAGTTCTCAAAACTTGTTATGACCATCTTCCTCTACCATCCTGAAGATAAATTTCCATTTACCTTAGACCTTTTTACTGGAAGGGGCTCCACAGATGTCACTGATTGGAAGAGATAACTCCATGATAAGAGCAGTAATGTGATACTAAATCATCTCCAGGGGAACTCCCTCTTTTTGCTGTACCAAAAGACTCTCTTGTGCATGACTTTACAATATTTGACCCCTTTGTTCTATCCAGCCAGCACCCATATATCGGGTACAGGTGTGACATGTTGTCTGAAGCACATGAATAGTTTCTGCTTTCTTAAACTGAAGAGAATTGGAGACCTAGTTTGTTCAGATTACTACTAATTTGGAATACTATTTGCTAGGCATACATGAAAGCAGCCTTTGATGAGGAACCTCTTTGACTTGTTCTTGGCAGTGGAGACAGACTGTGTGAAAATGTGCTACCCAGCCAATGGCTTCTGGGAAGACACTCCCCATAGTCTTCCAGAAGAGTGGGGACACAGCTTCCACACTTAGCACCAGGAGCTCAGGCTCTCTGCAGGGATAGGGCTTTCTCCAGCCCTGTCTCTGGAGGCAATAACACAGTCCCTTTGGCATCTATTTTAAAGTACAAAAGCCTTGTGGAAGAATGCAAAATCTTTATGCCAAGGGCTGAGATCACAATGTGTTTCTAAAATTGCAACAGAAAATGGTCATCTCTAGGGACATTAGTATCTTAAATATACTCTTGAGCAGGGTAGTGTGGGAATCAGTTGGAATCATCTTTTGGCTGAAAATGTGCAACAGCTTCTAAATGTCTTAATAATTGGGCACTATTCTACTAATATTGATTTTAGGCAGCTACTAATTAGTTACACACACAGAGTGGAATAAAACAGATATGTTGTGAAAGCTTACACCACTGTGAGAGAGTATTTGCCAGAACTTCTACTATGCTCTAGACTTAATTGTCAATAAAAACAGAATTTGTAAACCCCTTATATTACTGGAATCTTTATGCAATGACCTGTTTCATTTAGTTAGTCCCTGCTGGGTCCTGCCCTTCTGTCACCAGTCAGGTGTCACAACCCCATGCAGCACTGCAGGCTGAGGTGGAGTGATTTGGGGGCTGCTCAGCAGAAAGATACTTGCAGGTGCTGGTTGAGAGCCAGCTGGATGAGCCTTTTGTGCCCAGGTGGCCAAGAAGGCCAATGTCATCCTGGCCAGTATCAAAGATAATATGGCCAGCAAGACCGGGGAAGTGATTGTTCTACTGTACTCGGCACTGGTGAGGCTGCACCTCAAATCCTGTGTCCAGTTTTGGGCCCCTTACAACAAGAAACACATTGAGGTGCTGAAACAAGTTCAGAGTAGGACATCATAGGGTCTGAAGCACAAGTCCTGTGACAAATGGCTAAGGGAACTGGGGTTCTCTAGTCTGGAGATGAGGACCTTATTGTTCTCTACAACTACATAAAATAAGATTCTAGTGAAGAGAGGGTTGGTCTCTTCTGCCATATCTCAGTTGAAAGGTTGAGAGGAAATGGTCTGAAGTTGTACCAGGGAAGGTTCAGGTTAGATANAGTATCAAAGATAATATGGCCAGCAAGACCGGGGAAGTGATTGTTCTACTGTACTCGGCACTGGTGAGGCTGCACCTCAAATCCTGTGTCCAGTTTTGGGCCCCTTACAACAAGAAACACATTGAGGTGCTGAAACAAGTTCAGAGTAGGACATCATAGGGTCTGAAGCACAAGTCCTGTGACAAATGGCTAAGGGAACTGGGGTTCTCTAGTCTGGAGATGAGGACCTTATTGTTCTCTACAACTACATAAAATAAGATTCTAGTGAAGAGAGGGTTGGTCTCTTCTGCCATATCTCAGTTGAAAGGTTGAGAGGAAATGGTCTGAAGTTGTACCAGGGAAGGTTCAGGTTAGATATTAGAAAATTTTTTTCAGTGAAAGAGTTGTTAGGCACTGACATGAGTTGCCCAGGGATGTGGCAGAGTCACCATCTCTCGAAGTGTTCAAGAAGCATCTGGATGCAGCACTTAGGGATATGGTGTCATGGTGATTATTGTGGTGCTGGGTTGATGGTTGAACTCAATGACTTTGAAGGTCTTTAACCTTGATGATTCTGTGCTTATATGTACTAACACTTCTCTTGTCTACGTTCCTTAATGTAAACTACTCTTGAAGTTTCTGTTAATTCATTTTGGGGAACAATAAAAACCTT
Organism: Campylorhamphus procurvoides; assembly: GCA_013396655.1. Classification (NCBI taxonomy): domain Eukaryota; kingdom Metazoa; phylum Chordata; class Aves; order Passeriformes; family Dendrocolaptidae; genus Campylorhamphus; species Campylorhamphus procurvoides. The sequence continues at coordinate 353,837 of WBMV01006456.1, forward strand.
TGTTGTATGAGTGCAGAAGAGTATTGGAAAAAAAAAATCACATCATGACATAAAGCACTACCATGAAGATGTAAGGCAAAAAAAGGGAACTAGGTAGAGGAAAAAATAAGCTTTTCCTTCAGCTGGAGTGGTCATATCAGTTCCTATTATTCAGAGGATAACCTTCTTCAAATGTGGAAGTGAAATAAGAAAAAAAATTTCCAAGTTAATAAGATTATCTTTTTCTTTCTTATGTCTTTTAGGACTTATTTCTTAGACAGGGACAACAATGGATAAAAAGATCATTTGTCACTATGGAAGTATTTCCTTAAGGCATAAAGATCTGTTTCTTACTACCTGTAACCAAACGGATATGTTGGACAGATTAGGGATTTATTCTTAAGACAGTGAGAAAACAGTCAGAGATATCTGATTTGTCTGATATACTTTCAGACTTTAGACTTGCTGGTTACGCTGTTGTTGAATTTCATACCACTTTTAGTTTCCATCTTATATAGAAAGATGTTGATTAATTCTACACTTCTGCACTGTGAAGAAAGCACTATCAATATTTATGGATATTAAGCATATGTGTTCATCTTGGTGCCTCCTGTGTTCCCCTCCTCCTGAGTTTTGCTTTATGTGACATGACAGCCTTGCCCTGGCATACAGTTAGGTCTTGTTACAATAAGGGTGTATCAAATCACAGAGAAGACTGAGAATAGCTTCACAAAAAAGCTTTCATGGATCAAATACTGTGATCTCAGAGATTCACTGAAATAATCCTGTAAGTGGCTTGTCATTGTGGAAGTAGACAGAGTCATGACTCTGTCTTAGTCTCTCCTTCCAAAATGAGTTGAAGAGGTTGTTGTGCTATGTTTTCCTAAACCCAAATGTCTCTTAAAATCTTCACTTGGTCTTAAGGTGCAACTCACTATGTCCTCCACTTGAGTAGTTTTATCTCCTCTCTATGTGAGTCATATAAAAAATTTATTGAATGTATTATATGAGGGAGAAATCTGTAATTTTCATTCTTATTTTCAGGAGCACAGGATACCATTAATGGTAAACACTGTAAAGGGGGATTCATATCCATGTGGAATGAGGCAGTACAGACTCTCCCACTCCCAGTATTCTGCATAGAATACAGTCAAGGAGACTGTTGGCTTTTGGTTTTTCCCAGGAGATGCTAGTGGCAGCAAGTGACTTCAATAGAAAAATGGACTGGAAGATGTACACAGTATATCTGTAATGCAATTTGCCAGACCCTCTTAATTCAATACATGATAGCATAAGCATGAGAAAATCAAAGATTTTAATGTGAGGAAAGTAAGGAGAAAATAAGCCTATGGATTTTTATACAAAATAAAAATGTATAAAAGCAGATGTTGAGAAGAATCTTCAAATCAAAGGGGACAAATTATGTCAAGTAGAAAATAATTCATTAGAAGGCAGCACTGTCTGTCTAAGTTCACAGACCTATTTAATTTAGGTAGTCCCTGTTTATACATACTAGCCTGACTAGAAGATTTTTTTTAATTCCTTTAGACTGTACAGAACAAGTCAGGACAATGAAAGATTCTGAAAGTTTGTGTCGTTTTCTTAGTTTAGAGTGTAGGATGAAGGGGAATGAATGAAATATACACATGTGACTGTCAAGGTTGTCTGCTTGTTAGGGCAGATGCAAGTTTTGAGTAAAAGCTCATTTTTTGTTTGTTTGTTTTGTTTTCTCAATACAGCTATTTCTGAAAATGGTCACAATAGCTTAACAATACTTAAAATTTTGATGGGATGGGCTTTTTACTTTGCTCCACTGTCTCTCTTACTCCACTGTATCTTTACATCCTGCCCTTCTTATTTTCATGGAGTATAAATTTATGCAAGTACTTGAATTGTAGTGATACAGGTCAACTTAAGCATCATTATATTAAAAAAATCTTTTGGATAGTCATCTGAAAATATTCCTAAGGTGATATATGTATAAATATATATATGCATACATGTGTATGCATATATCTATCTGTATATAGATAGACATACCATCTGCATCAGACAATGCAGTCTGGTGTGTGGTGAGTCATTCAAATACAGCATAAAATGCTTGTGAGTCAGGAGTGGATCTGAAAGTAATTCCATGGAAACCAATGCAGAAAATCTAGAATTCTACTGGGATTACTCAAATACAAGAGTTTTTCCTGTATATTCTTTTGCAGTAGCAGTTGCTTATAAATTTATTTGATAGCTATAAAAGTTTTGACTAATTCTGACTTGATAATTTTATAAATTGTTTAAATAAAAAAAGTGAAAGTTAGGGAGATGTACTGCAGAAAGATTTAGCAGCTCTTTTTAGCATAAATATGGCTTGATGAGAAAAGGAAGCATTTTCAGAATAGGTTATGCTCAGGCAAAAAAGAATGTTGAGTTATGGGGAAGAGGACAGAGATTGCAGTGAAAAATAATAGTAGTGTAAGAACAGGACTCAGTGAATAAATGTGATAAAGATAAATGTTTGAATTTCTCACATGGATTTGGTTTCTTTTGTTTGTTTTCATTTTTATTTTTTCCTTCTGTTCGGACTCCACTCTAGACTTTTTCAGATTTACTACAGAAAACTGATATATATTCCAAAAAGTGACCTGTTGTTACCCAAATGGAAAACTTCACTTGTAAACATTGGCAAAGAATACTTCCAAGGAAAGTATAGTGCTTAATACTGCAGTCTTGACAGGCCTTATGAATTGTGTGTTGGGTGACTTGTCAGTGGAACCAAGGTTTTGAGGAAAGGAACCAAAATGAAAAATTAAGAGAAATCATGGGAGGGATGTTTAAGTAATATGAATGAAAGACAAACCAGGTAATTTTTTTAAATTCTTTCCATGAAGTTAGAGTTATTCCATTGAAAGCAGATTTGCAGCCTAAGGGGGATCAGGTCAGGTCCTGATCAGTTTGCTAATAGAATCCATTCAGTCGCTGACATTGCCTGTGAGACAAACACAATACAGTTTTATAGGTAGGGACTGTGAGCAATTTAATCAACTCCAACTATTTCTTTTTCTCTCATACAAAGAAAAATTATGGTGTATCTGACATATAAAAGAAAGTTGTGTTTTGGTCTCTGGATTCTTGTATACTCTTTCTTAGGTCTCAGATTAGATGGTTCTCTTAGTAGCAAGAAGTATTTAGAGTCCCATCTCTGACTTTCTTATTCAAATGAGCACTGAAGAAAATACTTTAAACCAACCATGTTGTGCTGAATATATAGGACTTTAAGACAGCTACTTTTAAGTCTTTTTCTTAAGTCAGAGTCGGGGATAGTTTACATAGTTTGTCTCCACATTAATATAATGAATACGCTTGGGGCTCCAAGGGACAAAAGCTCTCTAATATCTTTTGATCATGGAGCATGGCAAGAGATGCTTCAGGGAAGACGACACATGCATGGGTCAAGTAAGGTTGCAAATGAATGAAGTGGCTGGAAAGCACTACATCTGCCCACAAGTGAAAGAATGGGAAAGCAACTAAGTGGGGCAAGGTCCCCACAAAATGTCAAGCAGAAAAGCGGGAAATACTTGCTGTTTTGATGCATTCTGCTAGGTCCTGACCTGCTGCACTTACTGACAGTGTGCAGGTGGATATTTTTTCTCAATTTTATCTGTTTTGCCACCAGATCAATCACGTCTCTCTTGTTTTTTTGGAGATATTTTTAGTGGAATTGGTACTAGTACTTCACTCCACTCCACTGACACCATAATTTGCTCTCGGCTGAGAGACCAGAATGCTTGCATTTTTCCTGTTTGTTTTTATAGCTCATATCTATTTCTCCATATTTTTTTTAGGATGTCTGTTAGATAAAGTATGCTTTTAAGGTTGCCTGGCCTGAATTCTAGAAATATTTGAAAAAGATTACATGACTCTAAAATGTCGCTATAACTTATAAAATACTAAAGAGTGTATTTAAATGTATGAGGCTTTAAATTTTTAAATTGCTATTTTTGGTAGTGCTTTTTTGTATTACTGTTTAGAAACAGACTGTTCAATGACTGAATTAGTAGGAAGTTCTGTTGCCTCACTTTGTAAATAGCAATTGACCATGAAACTTTTGAACAGCAGTGTTACAGAGATGAGAGAAAAAAGAATGAGCAACTTTCAGGGTTTTATTACATAATTCAGAAAAATTCACATATATACCTATTTTCTCAATACTTTTGCATTTTATGTGCATTTTTTCAAATTAATTGTGCAATGTATACCTTACTGTACATTTTGCTCCTCAAACTCTGATAACAGAAGGAGCTTCTTGTACTTCTGAAAAATTAAATAGCATATGTGGGAATATAAAGACCTGTGAAAGCCTGAAATGTCTTAATTAGAGTATTTGTTGCTGAATGAAAGAACCTTGTTAGCATGATTCCTAAACTTTTTATATTCATTAAGTCAGAGATAAAAGTTTAGTAAAAAAATCCTGCTTGTTAGATGTATTCTCACTATCATAAGTTTTCTAGTTTCTTCTGGTTTTGTTTTTTGAGCCAGGATGAGTTACATATCTTTTTCTGTTTAAATCAAGTTTTCTTTAAATTAATGTCAGGTATAAGTGAAACTTAGTTATTCTCAAAAGTTCTGTAATGATATCTGTACCCAAGTAAGGCAAGCATATCATGACAAATCTTCAGAAACTGCAAAACAAATACAAAATAATAAAAATAAACTCAAGTTGAAATAGTTTGCACAGAGTAAAATGACAAGATTTAATTCTAGTATGACTTTACTCGGCAAAATGGTAATAGATCACATGACTTGTATTTAAAAAAGAGTCAATGTCAGGGACACACTGCAAATTCTCTGGCAATCAGTCAGGTAGCAAGGCATACAATAAAAATTTTACTTAAACACAATCATAAGGTGGATTTAGTTCAAACGAGGCAAAATGACATCACTGATAATTATATTGTTAATTTTTTTAACCTAAGTAATCACATAAATAGAAAAAAGATAATTTACACCAGGTGAACCATTTTTACTGCAAGGCAAAGTGCTGCAGGACTCCATCTTATCTTCCTTTTCATTTTTATTACATGCCAAAATCCAAACAAATTCTCGACTGTGCACAGATTTCATCCGCTAGCTACCTGCAGCTGTTGATCGTGACTGTAAGACATTGTGGCTGCTGGCTGCAGTAATTTGTCTGTTGTGTGGCCACAGAGCTCAGGTTCCCACCTCACTGAGAGCACCCCAGTGATAAGACAGCTGCCAAAAAACCTCCTGTGTACTTTGGACAGAAAGAAATCTCAGTCTGAAAGTGTTTCTCAGTGCCTTGTTTTTGTTTGTCTTGTCACTACAGCAACAGGGAGTTGTATTTTTATGGTTCTATTATACCTTGAGGTTGTAAATTTTTGGTTGTGGACTGGCATAATGGAACAAAATACCCAGTTTTGAAATAATTCAGTATTTTCTTGACATAAAACCCCAATAATTTTATTTGGGTCAAGGCTTTTTTAAGAAATAAAAGGCTGCTTTTGGGAGAGAAAAGAAGAATGAAGAAATGTGCTTGGATTTACATCTCAGGTCTGCTGATTTTTATCTCAGACACAACATTCTTAAAGACATCTTGTCAGGAATTAAAAAATAATCAGGTTTTAGATATCTTAAGCAGTGCAAATAACTAGTCTTGAACTTACTGATTTTCTGAAATATCCATTAGCAGATTATGTTTGCGGAAGTGATATTTTACTGTTAACAAGTTTAGAAGTTCCTCACTAGCCAGTGTATTTTATCAGGTGGGGGGGTTGTGGTGGTATAATCCTTGATGATCTATAAAAACTCTATTACTTCAGATTTATGGAAATGAGAAGTCCATTTAGATAGAGGCCCTGTTCTGTGTGAACACCTCAATGATAAAAAAGCATCCTTTTCAGCTACTGTAGTGAGCATATTTATTTCCACATAAAACACAGTCACGCAACCAAAATACATTGATGGAAGAATGAGCATTTAAATACCAGACTACACACTGTAGAATCAAAGCAAAAAGGAAACTGGGCAAATGAACTAAACTAAATTAACAACATTAAAGCTTTCTCAGGATGCAGTCAATAGCTTTGTATGTGAAATAAATCAATAGAAAGGATACCATCCTGGATACCATGGGGGCATGTCATTTTTTTGGGTGTTCCCTGACAATATTCTGCTGTGTGGGTGAAGAGCTATGAGGGAAAAGATCTCCAGCTGGAAGTGAGTGGGCTGCACAAAGGGCAAGAGTGTTGTAATACTGGTGTTTCAACTGCACTATTGCACAGAGTACAATACTGCTTTGCACAGGGAAACGTGGTGATAATCCCAAAAATTACCACCACATTATTCTGAGTCAGATTCTCTTCTAATACATGCACACTGATTTCTGTAACTGACAACAGTAATCCCTTGTTTTCTTCCTTTGTATAGGCATGTAAATTATATGTGACGGGCAGGATATGGGCAGGATATAATCAGGATATTTAGCATTGTTTTTTAGTGTAACAACACAACAGCACTAAAACATACCTGGAATTTCTTATGAAAACCATACTGATAAACAAGACGTAGTCAGTAGCCCTGGCTGTGGAAGGTTTGGCAGGTATATTAGAAGCAATTTCACTCCTGTTAAACAGAGAATGCATGTCACACCTTAGTTAATTCACTCTATAATTTAATTCCTATAACCAATCCAATAAAAATATACTGCTGGCCTTGGAAATTAAGAAGAAGCTATTCAAGTGTCCAGTATTTGATGCTGATGCAGTGCTACTGTGGGAAGGTCTGGTGGTTTAAGTTAATACATCTGTAACTGCAGTTTTATTAACAAGCTAACTACATGTTATTGCCAATGAGTAACAACTAAACATGGAGCTATTGTTAGCTCTGTATTTCACACTTCATTGTAGCAGCTGTTCCCAAATAGACAGCTACACTGAGTGATCGTTGTGTTTGATCTTGTGACTTATGGTCATTTTTTACATTTTTTTGGGGGCAACTTAGACAAAATCACTTCACAGTCATTGTGGCTTCATGAACTATTTTAAAAAGCAAAAAAAGAAACAAAAAGAAAGCTGAGGTTTTGAGTTAACAAGAGGTCTACAGAGTAAAGTACAGCTGTCTTTTCCCAGCAAACCTCTTGATAAGAAAAAAGCAGCACTAAATCTCTGCTGAGCTTGCCTTTTTGTTCAAAGTATTGACACACTTTAAGCACCACACCATAACAATCCCATGGGAATATCTTCCCATCCTGCAGAGGAACAGAGTACAAAAAGCAGCTCCACAGTTTGGAGTGTGTTATTGCCATATGTATTAGACAGTCAGGTGCTCTGCAGAGGGGCAGTATAAGAATGCTGTGGTGAAATAGACTGAGCTCATGGTGGCTTCTGCCCTTCAGGTTGAATGCATCTCTCCAGAGAAAGTTTGCCAGGGTTTAATTCCCACTTGTGAACAAGGGCAATCTGTATGAAAAGGGGTACAAATCTTCCTATGAATGGGACTAATTTCCATGCCAAATGAAGGCAGAATTATTAACATGTGGTTAATAGCTTTTCTCTTTTTATAAATGCTAATGTTGATTTACTGGGAGAAGTAGAATGGCAGAAGAGCATCTGTTGCCTTTCTTTTTTTTCCACAGATTTCTTCTGATTAAAATATGATATTTAACAAATATACAATGTCGTTTACCATACTGTTTTGGCTATGTGGTGAAATAAAAGCTTTACAATTTTTTCAAATGTTTATTCTTTATAACCTTTATCTCCCTTCATGAGGGCATCAGGGACTGCTTTTAAAATACAGCAGAAATGAAGTTTGAAAATAATGATCCTTCACAGCCATGTAGCATCTTTTGAAAGAAGAGGCATTTGAGAAGAGGTGGAACTGGTATTCAGCACATGCTGCACGAGCAGGAAATTTCAACAGACCCAAAGGCATGGTTTAAATTCCCCCTGAATAATAAAAACATAATGTAATATAAAATTCTATCTATTTTCTGCCACTGTCAGCCAGATTCAGAAGCTATACTCAAGATGAACGGATGGATTATCCTGTTAGAGCTGTGAGCAGACTGTCTCCTATTTTCTGTATGATGAGCTACAAAATGGGGGTTTATGAAGTACCCTTAGTTGTTTTTTTTTTTTATAATGTAATAGGAACTTTAGGACTTTGATCTTAGTTTTTCAGATTTCCATCTTATTCCTGTGGACTGACAACCAGTGTACTGAGAGCATTTCTACACTGTGTATGTATATTGTAAAGTATTAAGTTACGGCCTCTCTTTTTCTTTAACATCTCACAATCTCTGAGCAAGGCGAACTGTTCCATAACAATTGTTAAACATTGGTCTTTGGCAAAGAACAGAAATACACAGCATCTCTCTTCACTGACTGAAAAAAACATTGAGTCAAAGTGAATCATTCATTCCCCACTGAGTATAAGGTAAGATAAACACCTATACACTGCACATACTCAAATCAGCTTGAAAGAAACCTCCCTTATTCAGTGACTAGAGCAGGAGTGTTACCAGCAGTATAGCAGCAGCAGACTGTGGTGAAATATGCTTCAACAATCTCTTTTCTTCCCAGTCTTCCATTCACATTTAAGTCATGACAGAATACTGTAAACACCGAGATCTTCTTTGTTTCAGTTGCTATAAGAGGAATAACCTGACTCTCCTGACAGTGGCTAGACCACCTGTTTAATCTTCCAGGATGGTGTAAAGAATTCTAAAAGTAGCGGTCTCCCTGCTGATGGTGTGGGAACCTATCAGATGAGGAAGGTTTTCAGTAAAGATGGAAAAATTATTTTAAGCTTTTGGTTATGCTGTGTTTTTACTAAACATTTGTGTGATCAGTGGGCATACAGGTGACAACACTCATTACTGACTGCAGCAGTAGGAGATCAAGAAGAGTCCTGAATTCAGTTCAAGGTCTAAAATGAGGGTTCTCATCTGAGATGCTTCTGCCAACAGCCCATGTGTGAGGATTTTTCATTTTCAGTTCCTCCAGACATAAGAGTACGACTGACTTGACTAAAGAAGATGTTTCGTTAGCAGTAGGGATACTTTTTTGCTCTGTCATCAGCATTGTGTTACTTTGAAGGAATATTTCTTTTTGGACTAGAAACTGATTAGCCATCAGCATTACTGCAAAAGGGAGAAGAAATTTGAAAATGCTGCCTGAGAAATTGCATGGAAGTTATGTTTTGTCTGCAGTATGGCTCTGCAAAGCAGAACTAGGTTTACCCAGGAAGATCTTTGCCCAGTAGTCAGTAATCATAATTCCATTTAAAGCTGTTTTGTGTATTTATAAATTACACAAGAATTTTCAGTGGTCATCAAAATGTGAATTTTGATCTTGCCAGTAACACATCAGTATATATTCTTCAGTGATAGCAAGTCAGTCAGTCAGACCCTCCTGGAGAAGGAGAGAGAAAGGCTGGAAGGAAAAAAGAGGGATGTGGGAGCACATGATGCTTTTTCACATGGCGATCAGGATTGGGAAGGGTCAGTGATAACTTTTTGTATTCTGAGATGGAAATGGCTTAGGAGTTCTCCTGGAAGAGAGATGTGTAGTGGGTTGACCCTGACTAGATGCCAGATGCCCACCAAAATCACTCTATCAGTCCCCTTCTCAGATGGACAGGGGAGAGAAAATATATCAAAATGTTTATGAGCCAAGATAAGGACAGGGATAAGGACTAATTACTGTCACAGGCAAAATAGACTTTATTTGGGCAAATTAGTTTATTACCAGTCAAATCAGAGAAGGATAAAGGAGAAATAAAAATTAAATCTAAAACCTCCTTCACCCTCACCTATCCCTTTCTCACAGGTTTTACTCCTGAATTCTCTAACTCCTTCTTCCCAGTGGTGCAGTGGGACAGGTAATGGCAGCTGTGCTCAGTTCATCACATGTCTCTGGTTCTCCTTTGACCTCAGGGACTTCTCACACTCTCCTCCTGGTCCAGCATGGAGACAGTCCTCCCTCCAACATGTACAGGCTGCAGTTCTTCATGAACTTCTCCTGCATACGTCCAGTCCACAGGATTCAGTCCTTCAGGAACAGACTGATCTAGTGTGCGTCTCTCACGGGGTCACAGGTTCTGCCAGGGGCCTCCTGTAGTGTAGACTTTCCACAGGCTCACAGCCTCCTTTGGGCACATCCCGTTGCTCTGGTGTGGAGTCCTCCATGGGCTGCAGGTGGGGTTATCTGCTCCAACATACTCCATAGGCTTCAGTGAGACAGCCTGCCCCACTGTGGTCTTCACCATGGCCTGCAGACGTATCTCAGCTCTGGTGCCTGGAGCACCTCCTCCCCCTTCTTCTCCACTGGCCTTGGTGTCTGCAGAGCTGTTTCTGTCAAATATTCTCACTCCTCTCTTTTCTGGCTGCAATTGTAAAGGATTTTTTATTTTCTTTTCTTAAATATGTTACCTCAGAGGCACTTACCAGCATCATTATTAGGCTCAACCTTGTCCAGCAGGGGGTCTGTCTTCAGACATGGGCAAGCTTCTAGCAGCTTCTCACAGAAGTCACTCCTGTAGAGGCCTGCTTAGCAAACCTTGCCATGTAAACTCAATACAGGATGATAGTTCCCTCTTTTTTCCTTTGTAGGTCCTATTTGTCTGTCACATGATTGGGGAAGGAAGAGGGAGGCCAATCCTGCTACAGGACTGTCAGAAACCAAGCTCAGGCAGCATCATCAAGCTGCAGAGGGCCTGCACCTCCTTCTCAACTTGCTGTTTTTGGCAGTGGTGGACAGATGGAGATTTCCCATTGAGAAAACCCTCTATCCTCCCACCCTTCTGCCAGACTCCACACAAACCCATCCCAGCTGGGATAGGGAGGATGAGATTAACTATTTGCGCAGCTGGGGTTTCTCAAATGGTGGCTCTCTGTCCTCAGCACCTGTCTCTGTTTAAAGCCAGTAGCAAGAACAATGCCAGCTCATTTCTCTTACGACTCTCTCACCAAGACTAAGCTTCTTAAAAATTGCAGCTATGCCTGAGCAGCTCTTGAGCTTTTCCTTAGATGACTTCTATGCAACAGTCAGAACACAGGAGAATGTTTAACTTCAGGCACAGTCCTGTGGCTGACCAAGAGAGATCAGTATGCAATGTACTCAGGGACACCTGCTGCCAGTGAATCCTGAGGAAGCTACTAGGCTTTGTATTTGACCTGAAGTACTGGGTCTATGTTTGGTGTATATGGCTTTCCATAGCAAGATGAAGAAATTCTGCAAGAAATTGTGACTGTTCACAAGGCTCAGGTATCAGCACTGAGCTCTGATATGCAGGATGAAGAGTATCCAAATTCGAATGCAACCACAATCACAATAAGCTGCTCACATCCCTTCAGCACGTGTGGTATTGGTTCACTTGGAGGAGTCTCACTGAAAGTGAAATGCTGTTGAGTTCATAAGACTTCTAATAAAAATGAAGGCTTGTGTTTGACCTCAGTTCCCTCCTCCACCATCTGGTAATAAATTAAGTCTAATTCATGTAATTCAATGCATAGTTTAAAAATCTGAGTTGACTTCAAGTGATAACTTTCAGCTACCCCTGAGCACTCATGAGTTTTCAATTGTCCTGAAGTGTCCCTGACCTGGGAACTAAGCTATGCTTTTCTTTCACTACTCTTACCCTTTAACAGGTATGTCATGTTATTCATGACTGCAAATGAATCCTCTGAGCACATCCCTTTAAGTATAGGAAAAAATAACAGTTTAACTCTATTGTTATCTAAACAGCAAATTGATGATGGCTTTTACCTTATATGACCTGACTTCAGTAAATTTTGACTGTACAACTTCCCTTCATTAGTAAATAGCTACCTGATGTTGTTTTTGAGTTCAAATCCCAGAGAGCATATTTACTTAATAATAGATGATCTATGCAAAAACATATGGACAGGTCATTAGAAGGTTCATGTTATCTAATTAGAATGAGCTCACTGCTTGCCTTTCTGCACAATGAATTAAGGCTTGCCTTGCAACTCTGCTTCCATGCTCCCCTGGGAGCTTCAGTTCAAAACCAGGCGAAAACTTTAACTGACCCTAGATGACTCATTTTCAGAAACTTCTGCCTCTCAGCCCTCAAAAGACTGCCCCTTCCCAAGTAACCTTGAACCTTGGCTGGCTGCCTGAGGAGCACACGGGGAACTTTTTCTATTCTGCACATCCTACGGAGCAACCTGCTTGATGTCTATTTGACCTTGGACAAGTCTGTTGACTGCAGAGGCAGGGAGGGAGGAAAGGGAGAATGTGGTATTTGCGTGTCCTGAGGACCATTAAAGGTTATACTCTGGTGTTGATATACAAGATACTAGCTGTTCTTGCTTTCTTGGGAAAAGAAAGCTAGGGAAAAGAAAGTTTAGGGAAGCCCTTACCATATTCCAGTATTTAAAGGATGGCTACAAAGAAGATGGAGGTTCCCTTTTTATGAGGAGTCACATAGAAAAGGTGAGGCATGATGGGTAGAAGTTACTTTTGGGAGTGATTCTAATTGGACACAAGAGAAAATTTTTTCACAGTGAGAACAATCAACCATTGGAATAATGTCCCCAGGGAAGTGGTGAATTCCTTAACACTGAACATTTTGAGATTCATTTAGACATCTGGAGTGTGCTTTTGCCAACAAAGTTTGGACTAGACGATCCTTGAGGTCCCCTTCCAATCTGGTATTCTATCACAGTATGGTTCTGAAAAATGTTTTTTAAAGTGTCTTGTTGGGAACCAGCTGGCCCTGTAAGCTTCCCGTGAGAGAAAGAAAGGGAGTTTAGGCCTTGTGAGGCCTGGTAAGTTTCTCATGAGAGAGCAAGAAGGGAGTTAGCCTTCACTGACTCCCTGTGTACTCATTAAAGTAAACACCTGCAGAAGCTGTGGGAAACCTGGAGTCAGACTAGATGAGATCATGGACTTAGCATTTTCTGTTAATGACCAATTAGCATTTGCTTATATCTATTTGCACCAATGATCCTTATGCACGTACTGTTAAAAATAGTATAAATGTAAAAGGTTCTTTAATAAAGTTGGAGTATTGCTTTAATCCATATTGGATACGTCTGCTTACTTCCGGGCCCGAGAACCTTCATTAGTGTCTTTCCAGTGGTCTTTCCTGAACAAACATGGTTCAGAAACTTCTCATTTTATTTGCCAAAGTGTTTTGATTTACTTTTGCACAAATTGTCAGTCTTCCACTGGTTGTGGTATTTGTCTTTCCAAGTAACCATGACACTTGATGGAGCCCTGCTTTGCTGGAATTGGTGAACATCTGCCTGCCACTGGGAAGTAGGAAATTAATTCCTTATTTTTCTCTGCTTATGTGCATAGTTTTCTTCTTCATGGCTCTCTCTGGGTCTGCTCTAAGACGTCAGTGTCTTGTCCTGAATGCCCCAGAGCTGAATGCAGCACTCCAGATGGGGTCCCACCAGGGCAGAGTAGAGGGACAGAATCACCTTACTCGACCTTCTGGCCACACTGCTTTTGATGCAGCCAAGGACATGGCTTGGTTTCTCTGCTGCAAGTGCACATTGCCTTGTCACATTCAGCTCTTTGTCTACCAGTATCCCCAAGCCCTTCTCTTGGGGCTGTTCTTAATCCATTCTCCTTCCAGCCTGTACTTGTATTTGGCCCACGTTCATGACCTCCCACTTGGCCTTGTTGAGCTTCATGAGGATTGCACAGACCAACTTCTCAAGCCTGCCGAGGTCACTACTCCAAATGGCCCTCTTTCCCTCCAGTAAGTCTATTGAACTGTTCATGTTGGTGTCACCTGGAAACTGTTGAGGGTACACTTGATTCCACTATCTACGTTGTTGATGTAGATATTCAATACTATTTGTCCTGCTCCAGACCCTTTAAGTCAGTGGCAGCAACCATTTGTTACAGGCAAATTGAGCCACTTTATGAAGACTGTAACTCAATACATGTGGCCCTCCAACCAATTCTTTGATGGTCTACCAGTCCCTTCATCAAAACCACATCTTTTCAATATAGTAGCAAGAATGTTATGGAGGACATCTTCCCAAATGCCTGACAGAAGTCTTAACTCTTCATGACAGTCTTAGGTTCCTTCTCCACTGATGCACTCCGTTGTAGGAGACTGTTACCTTAGTCATGACTTGCCCTTCATAAAAAAGTGTTGTCTGTCTCTAATCTCCTCCTGATCTTCCATACGTATCAATATATCTATTTTACTGTATTCAAGTCTTCTTGCATTCTTTCTATATGCTGCTGCGTGTGTGCTTGGCCATTGACCAGAGCGAACCCACTATAAAAACATACACGTTTTTCATAGATTAGTGACGGGGCAAAGATTTTTTCTGTAACGCTCTGCTTGGTGTAGAGAGAGTACTTGGACGTACTTGGCATTTGCAGCATACTTTTCTAAATCCCAGTTACTGGTGATTGTCTAGTGATGAAATTTATCAATAAACAAGGAATACAGTTATCCAGTTCTGCTAGCTTAAAAGTTTCAGAAACTTATTGTCTTACCTAGAAACAGAGTTATGAAAGAACAGCACTTGCAGATTCTACACATAATAGTTTCTGAACATCATGTTGCAGTTCAGAACTTGCTTCTCTTAGTGTTTTCTTAATGCAGATGGTGATCAACAGCTCCTTTTCTCTACACAGCACCATATTTCGGTGAGGGAATTCCTCAGTTGTAACTGATATCCAGGCATTGTTCTTCAGTGCATAGTCTAAATATAGCATATATTTAGATGAATCAGGAATAGAAGGGCTAAGAACACAGTATGTGGATGGTAAACTGGTTAGCTTTTATGTTGGCCTGGGCCAGACGCTACCAAACCTCTATGTTCTCTGCTGTCTTAATTCAGGCTGGCAGACTCCAGTGAACTGCTCCGCTATGGCTGGCTTCTGTTTTACCTTCTGAGTCATGCTAAAACAATGTTGTAAAAACACTGTCTTCAGCATATTCTTCTAGGCTACTGTTGTTAATTCTAAATTAAACCTGTGTTTCAGATATCTCATTTCTAGACAGTGATTTTTTATTTTATTTTATCTTTTTACCATGTTTTGGGGTGGATAAGCAAGATCCAAGACAAAACTTGTTTTCAACACATTTCATGATAGCATCATAACATGCTATGTTATGAAAAAACATTGTAAAAATACACTAAGGATTCATGCTAGAACTGGTTCAGCAGACATGAATCCTGTAAAGTTCTACAGTTTGTGAACAAGTTCAAACAGCTTTACCCAAAAAACATTGCAGCTTGCCAATTACTGTGTCTTAGTTCCTCAAAGCAGCACCTTCTGGCATGTTGAACAGCACTGGCAATGGAGGCCAGCTCACAGAGCAGTCAGAGATCATCTAACTATTCAAAGTTATCTGTGCATGCATGTACTCTCAAAGGTTTGGGCAGAATCCCTTTGCAATTGACACAGCTGGTTGTAAAATGATCTAGTCCCCATTCAAAGAATCTGTGAGATGTTCTCCATCTAGGAAGGAAGAAATTCTAGGCATACTTCTAGGACAGGACATAGCTCAGACAAGCCCAGAGTCCACAACAAAACTACTAATGGCAGTTGTATGAGAGTTTTGCTCTAAAGAGCCAAGTTTGGAAGCATAATGGCTTTGAGATACATAAGGAAAGTACTGTGCATGTATCCTGAAGCTATTTAAATACCTGAGCTGAAACAAACATAACTCTTTGGGATGCTAATATTTCACTTGAACTGACTTGAAATAACCTGTGTATATTTTAGTGCACTTTTTTTCCATGTCTAGAATGCTAAGATGTCAGGAGACTAATCTAACAACAAAGCCAGATGTTTCTTCTGGGTTTGTGGTGGGTGGGATAATTAGACTCAGAGGTCAAACAAAGAGACAGATTTTTAAATTTAGATTTTTCATATATTGCTTTATATCAGTGGCTGTCTCCACTAAGGGTCCTATGTCTTTTTCATTCCACTCATAGTGGACTGTGTTTTCTTTTTTTCAAGTTAATCAAACTGACATTATAATCTAGGTAGAGTTAAGGTGGCAGACATATTCCTTTAGTTAGCACATGATAAATAATGACTGCCATATACTGGAGGTAATCCAACAAACAAGGCACTAAATATGAAAGCAGTTGTTTCAGTGGGATTAGTTATGTGCCTAAAGAGAGAAGCTGATGTGAAAGGCCTAGGGTTACTACTAGCACACACCTGAGACTTCAGAAAATGCAGAATGAGTATTTTTCAGGCTGACAGTTTTCATTTTCCAGTGTTGAGGATGAAGTGAAACATTTTTAAAATAACTGGGATGGGATAAAGGATACAAGTAAAGAGAAATCTAAGTTCATTAAAGATTTACATTTTTTCCTTTTATAACTCCATTTTCTCCATTCATTTCCAAGTATGAACATCTTATGGTTCACTTAGTCTGATGAGATTAGAAAAGCTTGCACTGAACTATAAAGAGTATAATATAATGCAAGGTGGACAGTGTATGCTTTCTTCAATTTGTTTCAAATCTGCTACTTTATGGAAGAGAGATTCTAATTCTTCCTCTCCTTAAGCACAGAAGATGGATAATACTGTACTAGTCAGCATATGGCTCAATGAAGAAAGCAATTTTTTTCAAGATGGATTACTGCATATGTCTAGTCTTTGAAAAAGGGGATAAAAAATAATATTGTGTGGCCCACTCCAGAGTAAGGAACAAAATAAAGGAAAAAAAGGAAAGGAATATTTTGGATTTTCAAGTTTTCCTATTATTCAAGAATTCCTCTTGAATCAGACTAATGCTGAATTTAGACTCCTTCTACTAATGCTACATGCAACATTATTGTGACAATGTGCTGATACCAGAAAACTTCTGAAGAAAAGTATTTAATTGCTCTAAATCAAACAGTCACTTGAATATAAGTCAGAATCTTATTTCAGCTTACTTTGCTTTCAGACATACTAGAAAATGAGTTTTGCGTGAATTTTTTACATTAAATGTTGCAGAGAAAATCAAAAGAACATGAATGAAACTAACCAGAGATCTCAGGCATCAACGTTTTAGCTATGGAAGGCACAAGTCCTCAGTAGTAAAAATGGTGGAATAGATTTATTTATGCTGCTGGGACTTAGTAACTAGGCCCTGTTTAAAATTTTTCTTCTTTGTGTGTTTGAGTGAAATACCAAAATTTAAACTAATATATTCTATGACAAAGTGACTTGCTTAGTAGATGAAGGAAAGGCTGTGGATATTGTCTATCCAGACTTCAGTGAAGTGTCTCACACACTGAGCATTCTCCTGGAGAAACTGGCTGCTCAATGGTGTGGATGAGTATGCTCTTTTCTGTGAAAAGATCTGTCTGGGTGGCTGGGCCCAGAGGATGGTGAATGGAGTTACATCCAGATGGCAGCTGTCACCAGTGAGTGTTCCCCAAAGCTCAGTATTGGGACCAGTACTGTTTAATATCTTTATTGATGATTTGGATGAGAGGATTGAAGACATCCTCAGTAAGTTCACACTGAATATCAAGATGGGCAGGAGTGTTGATCTGCTGGAAGGTAGGAAGGGCCTATAGAGAAATATTGACAGACGGGATCGAGAGGCTGAGGACAACTGCATGAGCTTCAGGAAGGCCAAGTGCCAGATCCTGCACAACGACACCATGCAGTGCTGCAGACCTGAGGCAAAGTAGCTTGAGAGCTGCTCAAAAGAAAGGGATATGAGGGTGCTGATTTCCAGCCATCTGGTTATGACCCAGCAGTGCAGTGGTCAAAGTGGCCAAGAAGACCAATAGTACCTTGGTCTGTATCAAGAATCGTGTAGCCAGCAGGACTAGGGAAGTGACTGTCCCTTTGTACTCAGCACTGGTGAGGCTGCACCTCACCAAGTACTGTATTTACTTTTGGGCCCCTCACAATGAGAAAGACAATGAGGTGCTGGATTGAGTCCAGAAAAGGGCAATGGAGGTGCTGAAGAGTCTGGAGCACAAGTCCCATGAGCAGCAGCTGAAGGAGCTGTTTAGGCTGGAAGAGGCTGTGGAAGGGCTTCATTCATAACCTGAAGGAAAGTTATAGTGAGGTTGTCTCAAGTGAAAGGACACTAGGAACCAGCCTCAAGCTGCGCCAGATGTTCAGGTTAGTAATTAGATTTTTTTTTTTAATTAAAAGACTGGTTAGGCTTTGGAATAATTTGCCTAGGGAGGTGATGGAGTCACCGTCTCTGGAAGTGTTCAAGAGGCATCTGAATGTAGCACTTGGAGATATGGTTTAGGGGTGATTATGGTGTTGCTGGGTTGACAGCTGGACTAGATGATCTTGAAGATCTATTTCAGCCTTGTTGTTTCTGATTATGTCTCTGGATTCTGCAAGTTAATTGAGAAAAGGAGGGGATAGTTCACAACAGATCTTGAGAAGAGAACCTGTATACAGACTAACTGTACTTTTATTTTGTAAAGTAGCCAGTGTATTCTGTAATTTTAGTTCCCGTTTCCTATAGGAAAACAGCTGAACTCTAGATACCCTCTGCTAAACCGTAAGGAGAGAAAAACTCCCTGATTTTCAAATACCTTAAGGCTGGAAAACATGAGAAATCTTTAAACTATCCAAGGTGCTTCAGATGGTTAAATAGTAACTGCTATTTAAATACTCACCAGCTTTTACAAAATTGCTTCAACTAATTCACTATTTTTTTACCTCAATGCAGCAATAACATTCCTATGATGTACTAGATATTTTTTATTTCTTATGAAGACATTCCTCCTTTTTAAGTATCTTTCTGCTTTTGGACACTGACCTAAGGCAGAAAGAAAATGAAAACAAAAAGTCACAAGTGACCTGTAAGATATTTCTGAAATAAGTTCATTATATTCGGCAGAATTGGCAGTAGATTAAAGGAAGATTCAGATCAGTGTAGTGGCGTGTTTGACGGGGGAAGAAGACCACTGGTGTAAAGGAAGGCAGCACAATCATGAAGTAGGCTGGCAGCTTTTATGCATGTGTTCTTTGTTCAAGGTACTTATTTATACTATTAATATTACTAAAGGTATTTTGTGATGTGGATTGATGGATTTAATGAGACAGTTGAGAAAATCTTAGTTTAAAACCCCAAAAGAAAGATAGACCTACATTAGGTTGTTTTCCAAGAGTCCTTGTGGAAACTAAGGCCACTGGCCTTAGTCTACTGTTGAGGAAATAATAGGCTTAAATTTTTCATGTAATTCCTTTATGTGTTCCCTTCTTGAAGGGATAAGGGAGGGCAGAGGCACAGTAAACTGTAAATTTACTGTCTTGTCTTGAAATACTATCTGGGCAGGTGAAGTTCTTCCCTTAGATTTTTTTTTCTTTTTTTTTTTTTTTTCGCCTTTTCCCTCCCATGAGCTGAAATCAAATTTCTAGGTTATAAAGGTTATTACTTCAGGAGCTGAGTTGATCTTATAATAGCATAAAGAAATAAAACTGAAACACTTTATGCTTTTATGTGGAAGTCGTTATGATGAATTGAAATATTTGAGGAAGAACAAGGAAGAACATATTCTAACCATGGAAGCCAAACTGCAAGATATTAGGCTTTATTCCAAATTAGATGTAATCCCAACATATTGGCAGGTATAACCATTTAAGAATCCATCTCTTCCACATACTTAATTTATATTCTTGACAGCCTTTTCATGGGATTTTCCAGTCAGGTCACACCTAGTGAAAGATCTGGGGAGAGAGCCGGAACTCGGTGATTAAGCAGACCTGTTTGGGCAGGTAAACTGCACATTCAGTTTCATTTGTATGAATTAGTATTAACTGCACTCATATAGAACTTAGTTTAAATTTGCATTAACATAACTCATTGCAGAACTTGAGTCCAAATGCCCAACGTGAATAAAGAAAGTGATAGCATTTTAATGGCAAAGTCTTTGCTCCGTGTTTACTATAAACAATGCATATACTGTATATTTCAGTTGCTTGCTCCCTTTTTAGTTGTTTATTGTAAGTGTAGGAGTTACTGTAATTATTTCAAAATGTTTGTCTTCAACAGAACTTCAGTGACTGTGCTTCCTATTCCAAATGAGACTCTGAAATCTGTTGCTGCATATGAAGAGAGAGAAAATCTTAAAATTTGAGAAAGTTGAACTTTCATGAGACCTGACTGATGCCTATAAGAAGAAAAACTGTAGAAGTTTAATTCTATTCCAGTTTAGAGGTGTAACTCATGTCATGATGACATCAGCAATGCATCACTAATAGTGCCAGGAGTCTGATGTCTATGGGGACACAAACAGAAACACAGGTGTATAGATCAACACTTTGAACGCTACTGATCCTTAGGTTTGTGAGCACTGAGGTTTACTTCTCTATAAAGTATGAATAATATATATTTTTACACAGAATATAAATATGTGTGCAAAATTTAGAAGCCTGAAATCCAACTGTTGTTAGTGACCTTACTCATAGAGAATGGTTACTTCAGCTGCTGCTGCACCTGCTCAGGACTATTTGATTCTCATCTTATTTTCAGTAAGTTGAACTGAGCTTTGACTGTTTTATCTCCCTTTGGGCTCAGCTAATTACTTTTCTTCCTTCTTTTTGGAGAACTGGAAGCCCCGTAGTCTTCTGTCTCCAGATGCTAAGTTTAATTCTCCTACATGTGGATAAAGAGAGAGAGAAAAAAATATATGGGGTCAAAACATCAATCATATCAGCTAGCTCATTTTTCATCATTACCTCTCTGAAATATAAGAAATATTTTAAATAATGTAGATATTCACACATTCATCCAATCTGTCAGAGAAGCATGGGATATTTTAATTTTCCCATCAAGGTTGATGCTCTCTTGGAAATACAGCATATGCTTTATGCCTGTCAACTCACAAGTTGTATCCTGAGAATCAGGTAGCATTAACATCAACAGTCTAGCCACAGATGAGCCTTAAAGTGAGAAAATTCACCAAGATTGCATGGCGTGACAAATACAGACAATGATCTTATTTTGGGTTGAATGAAAGCGTGTGCTCTGCAATGAAGAAGTGCTTTACATAGTTTCAAATATGCACTGCAAAATCTCCTATCCTCTGAAAAGCTAACCATATTTGAGCTATGTAGATGTACCTTGCTGGATTTCAAGTTCTCTTGACATACAACTCTGAAAGAAAAAGAGTTTTAGATAGATCTAGTATAAATTTAATGCAGAGGCATTCAGTCAGTTTGAAGGCATAGAAAAAGGCTTTCCATTTTGTAGGTCAGGAGAACTATCAGGAACTATCCTCTAGTGAGTCTTGTATTTTTTATACAGTGCATTTTAAGAAACAAAATGAAGCATCTGGGTCTCTGTTCTTGTGAGCCTTCCTGTGTGATAATGTCTCTTCAGTGGATGTTTTCCATTCTTGGTAATACAATACTGGCATATTAAGCTTCTGAAGTGAAGGCAGGCAGTTCTGGAAGGAAGAAATTGATTATATCCTGATAATGACACAAATAATTCAGGTGTCTGAAGTAATGAGAATCTGAGGACTCATGCTAAGAGAGTATTTGCGGGAAACCCTTGTTTCATGCCTTCCTCATCCACTGACAAAGTAAGCTGAATACTCTTTTATTCTGGTAAAGTGACTCTCCTACTTCATCAACCTAGAGTTTGCTTTAGATACAAAAAATGTCACAGGGCAGTTTTATTTTTAAGGCAACCCCCCCCTTAGATCTCTTTCTAGAGAATGTTGGTGAATTCTTCAAAAACATGACCTGGGAAGTGACCTAGCTCTCAAGTGATGTACCTCATAAAGGTACAGGGAGGAAAAGCAAACATGTCTTGACCACTGCTTCTGTGTGGTTTGATAATTCATTGCTACAACTTCTCTTCCACCTAGTCAGTGGATGATAGTAAGATTATGAGTCAGATCATTGTTGAAGAGACCCACCATTCTATTTCTCACAGCCTTTGAAAAGTTGCATACTATGAGTTTTCAGACCTTTATTCCTAAAACTGTTTTCTGAGTTACGACAGTGGAGATTAAAGAGTTACTGAAATCTCTTTCTGTCTGACAGGCATTTCAGGATGGCTTTTAGTGCATCCCCACCATGCTGTTCAGTTTGGCATCTTCATATTTATTATAAGCACAAAATACACAAAGATGAAAGGAACATAGGCCAATTGTCCTGAAAAATAATTACTCAAATAGTATTCTAGAAAACAATTCATGAGTCATTGAAATAATTTCAGACACCAGCAAATACAACTATATTCATTGTAGAAAAGTGGTTAATGGGAGGGAATACTTCTGAAAAAGAATTTTATGTTCCTCCCCCAAACCCATTAAGCAGGTTTAGCTTTTAGAAATAAATACTGGTAATATGTAAAAAAAAGCACATATGAGTGACAGCAGATGGTGAATCAGTTTTAACGGAGAAGGGTTTGCAAGTGGGTTGGTAGGACAGAGAGAGGACATTCCAGTGAGATTACAAATTTGGCTGATTATCAGAAAATCTGTTTTTATCTGAAAAGACGGTTGTTACAGTTGGCTTGTAATATATTCTTTTATTTTCCAGTAGCTTGGTCTGTACTACATTAGTTGTCAGCATTAAAGGAAAAGTCTAAGAGGAACATTCATGTTTCAAGAGCTCTTGCAAGAGACAGTGATCTCCTGTCTGCTGATCTCATAGTCAGCATTTATTTTCTAAAACAGTTCCAGTAGCAAAAGACCTTAACAGTAAATATGAAGACACAGTGAGCTCACTATGTGTTCCTAAGTAAATCTGAACACTGGGGAATGAGTAACAAGCAGTGCCTTACTTTTATTGAAATTTTGTTGTGTGTTTGGGGCTGATGTTCTTAGCCGGGCATCTCAGTGTTCAAGGAACTTCATTTAAAGACACCAGCAACATATCTTCCACCATGATTATGGCTTCCCACTGTTTCTAGGGTATGTCTTTTTAAGACAAGTATAAAAATATACTAATGCGATTTAGTAAATTCAACTAGTATTTTTCAAGCACTTATGCGTAAACAAACATATTCAAGTCTTGATCTATGAGTAACTTTTTCTAATTATTTTCCATATTTTTTTTCATGTGTTTTGGTATTAGAAGACACTGTCTTAAAATATCAAACCTTTCTGGAACCCAGGGAGATCTGGCAGTGAATTTTACCTGGATTACATATGTCTCAAGTCAGTATTTTAAGACCATGAACCTAGATAAACAAACCATTGTTCTTTTTACTGAGTCATCCAAAAAGACTCCTCTCTGTATATATTATGACTAGCAGCTACTTAAAATTTTTATATATTGCTTTGCTTCTTGTATTCCAAAGTCCCTATACAAGATTTTAATTGTTGAAAAGTTTTCTTTGTCTGCAGATAAAATCTTCTTAGGGTATTTGTTTACTTTTTACTTTTATGGGAAAAAAATATATATAAATCATATAAAATAGAATAATTTTATTTAAGAAATCCATCACATCATGCTGCAAGTTGTTATACTTTTGTGTTTGTATAACTCTTTTATATACTAACAGAAAAAACAAATCTCTCACTCAATCTGTAAATGAAATTTTATAAAACAGCTGAAGCTGTTATGCCTTATGTTGTTAATAATATATTAAACCTTTGTCTTTCATTGGATCTTTGCCAAGTTATATTACTCCTTGACACCAGTCATCAGTCTTGTTGTGCAAATGAGATCATAACTGGGCAAAACTTATTTCACGCTCATCCAAAGTCAAGAGGAAAAGAATTTCAGCCCCTATGTTAAGGTGCTTTTAACTGCAGAAAAACTGTAAGTTCAATGTTACTTAAATTATAGGTTACTTGTAGGATAAGCACATCAGGAGAAGGAACTGTTGGACACAAACCTTAAGAGGGAGCACACCTTCTATGTGTTGAGACCTTTGTCTCAAAGCTAATCTACAAAGGCACTGTAGGCCTGCGTTTGTTGCTCTGGAGCATTTCCAGGATGGCAAGATACTGTAAGAGATGCCAAACCCTAAGAGCTTGTTCTTGTTTGGAGATTATCACTGAGTTTAGCACTTCCTGTGACTGATTACCTCAAGCTGGGATGACTAAGATACTGAATATTAAGTTTGCTAATGACTAAACTGGGAATCTATCCAGGTAGTTGTGGGGGTTTGGGTTGGCACCCTGCCAAGCCGCCCAAGGCCCGGGCACACGGATCCCCCCCTCAAGAGAGAAGGTAAAAAAAAAAAGTACACAAAAAGGCAATTTTAGTAAAAGTATATATATATATATATATATATATATTNGAGGCCCAGGCCAAAACTAAGAAAACTAAACCACCACATTTGTTAATGTTCTTTTACACAGCTGAATTTGAATGAGACCAACTTAACCCCTAGTGCAAAGTATTGGATTTAAGAAATCCATCCTGTCCTGCTAATGTTCAGGCCCTGTAAAACTGAGCCATCAGTAACTGGGATTTAACTGAGAAGAACTCAGTACTAACCCCTGGTGTATAACTTGTAAAGTATTACTGCTCTTAAGCCCTGTATTAATATATGGTTATATTGCCATATAGCCCATTCTAAGCTAAGGGAAAAATAATATGGTACCAATCTTGAGGAAAGACAGACTGGGCAACAAAAAGTAAATACTAAACCAGAAAACATCTAGTACCCTCTCTCAGTACCACAGTGCCTGCTCCTCCATATATTGGCACTGTTATGTACAAACTGGATCTGTAAAAGAAGGTAACATCAACAAAGGTATCATAGATCAACCTTCACTCAGCTTTGTGAAAAACAAACTGTTGTAACTTGACAGAAAACTGAGTTTCACAGTTCTAAAAGACTGATCATCATCTTTCATGATTCTGTTGCCAATTTAACTTAATCAAAATACTAAATGGATGAAAGTCTTGGTATTTGGGTCAACACAAGAGTTTGTTCATTGCATGTATCCAAAGGAGAAACTATCCATTCATTCATTCATTCATTCATTCATTCATTCATTCATTCATTCATTCATTCATTCATTCATTCTTTTAGGTAAGCATGGTGCTCAAAAAGCACTGAGATACCTCTGGACAGTTGTCATGTCTTAGTTGGGACTACTTGTCACAAACACTTCAGAGACTGGCCTTCACTGTCTGATAAAAAATTCAAGAGCTTGGGTGTTTTGTTTTTTTTTGCTGCTAGAAGAAACTTTTGTTCATAAAGGGCAAAGGTAAGTTGTAGCATTGACTTCAGGGAATCAGTTTGACCTCAGGTTTTTCCTTTGCAAAGGTTATCTGACTCTCATTATGTTTATAGCTGTTGACATCACTCAGCCTCTGACTTGCTCAGAAAGGTCAGCCTTAACTGGACCGTATCAAGCAGCCTGTCTGTAGCTGTGGCACTGGCTTGTAGGCACCACTGTGGTCTCAGTCACGCTAGTAGGGACTGTGTTGAATAGCTTTTGGTAGTAGTTTTCCTCTCTGCAGAGGGCTGGACACTGCTTGCACACTGCTAAGACCTGTAAGTCAGGCTTACAGGAGTGTTGCGGGGCAGAGTGGAAGCTTCAAACAATATTTATTAGATAAGCCTTCCCCTGAGTCACGAGGTTCAGAGACGACCCCTTTGCTTTCTAAACTACTTCTCAGAGAGGAGTTTGGGTGAGACGGGATCCAATCCGATCCCCAAAGTTAGTCAACAGTTTATGTATGAAGGATTATAAAGGTGTAACTGAACCTTTATACAACTTTATCCACAGGATTAAGGATGGCAACACAAATATATTTATGTAAATATATGAAATGATTTATTTAAATTTTTGCACCTTAGGGAGTCCTGACTGTGCAAAAATGAGACTGGCCTTTTATAGTATGAAGTGATTGACTGTCAGTTATATACATTTTTAGGCTGTCTGTTATCACACTTAGAAAAATATGCTTTGCTGCTAAAAAAGGTCTTATCAGCTGTTTATTTCTGAAGCTTGACACTTCTGACTCTCACTTCTGTATCAGGGCCTGCACATCCTTGCTGCTCACAGTCTCAGTTGGGGAGCACCTGTCTTGCATGTCCTCGTGGTGGGTCTGATAGTTTGATCAAGGTGGTTTCAGCATTCTTCAACACTAAGAAGAGCAGATCTTTCTTGCTTGATCTTATCGCTGATAAGCAGATTCTCCTTTCTGCACCAAACAGCAGACTGTCCTTGCTCAATCCATCACTGATAGCTTGTAAACTTTGTGCTGCTGTATCCCTGCTTAGGCACAGCAACCTGCCACAAGCCACCTGCTTGCTTTCACTGACTAGACTTAATGTCGTTTCTCATTAAAACATACCAGCCCTTGCCATTAGCCAGGTAAAGGGCTGTAAATTTCACAGAAATGTTCCAAAAAGGAAAACTAACAAGGTAGTGTTGCTCGTGAGCTACAAGCAACTCCCAGAGAAGCAATTAAGCATAAATTTCCTGGGGAGTTTCAGGATATGTCCAAGAGAGGATGTCTCAGGGGTGTTTCCATGCAACTGACAGCAGTGCTACACTGCTTTAACAAGGCTGATAGATACCTGTTAAAGTTACTGCAGGAGTTTCTACACTGAAGAGCACAGTTCCCTGCAGAAGTACATCAGGATATCAGAGAGATTCAGTACATTGCTTGGTTTCACCTTGAACATTTCATGCTTTAGCTAAAAAAGCCAACGGGTTCGTTTGCACAAAAAGACCATCCCAACATAGCAGTAGGGGAGACGGGCAAGATAAAGTAGGTAACAGCGTGTTTCAGGCTGTAATATTAGGTTTTCTCCTTTAGAGCTTTAACTGATTAAATGTCATCTATCAAAACAAAAATATAAAACCAAATAAATAACTGTATAATTTCCCATATGTATCTATTTAGTCTATAGATATGTGTAGTGTATGTATCTCTCTCTCTCTCTCTCTATATATATATATATATATATATATATACATATTGCAAGAAAAGGAAAGGGACTTTAACTGAGCTTGTCCCTTCCACCAGTTTTGAGAAAATGCATTTCCAAACATATAAATAACTTCTTACTAGAGTTGATGTGACGCTTTAGAAGCATAATCATGACCTAAACATAAAAACTATTTAAAAACCCAAGATCTTGACATATTATATACATCCTACTTATCTTAGAAAGTCTGATTTCATAGCATTTTAGGACACTGGCACTAGGAAAAGTCAATCACAGGCAATATAACTCAGTCGTCTTAACTTCAGGGTCAGACATACAAAACTTCCGGATTTTATTTCTTCCTAAACTGAGGCACTCAGCAAGTCCATTAAAAGGGAGTAAAAGACATTTTTCTTTTTTATGAGACATTTAAATTTAAGACTTCAGGCTGTGCTAAACAATGTTATCAAAACTCTGACTAAATTATCACAGATCTGGGTAAACTGCTAGCTCACACAGTCCATACATTCTTCCTGCTGGATCTAGAATATTTCCTTATTTGCATTGACAGACTCTCTTCATACTAGTATTAAGATGTCATGTTCAGCAAGTCTTCCCTTCACATTTAAACCTGGTTTCTTTAAGATTATTGTAGTATCATAAATAAGGATTAAATCTTTAAATAACTAGTCAAGTAACATTTTAAATGGTCCTGCAGATAATCTTTGTGTTTTCATAGACAAAGGACCTGGGAATTTTTGGCCTTGAGATGAAATGCCTTAACTTTTGAGTAAAGAATTGCTGCTGATTTATGATGGCATAGTGCACAATTACAGGACAGTTTTTCCACAAAGCTGATTTATAATGCATTATATATTTAATAGTAGGTGGAGAGTGCCTTAGGTTGTTTCATGCAGAAAGAACAAATCCCACTGAAATGTAAGAAAAGCACTTTAATGATCATTACATTTAAGAACTTGCTAACCATATCTAGAAATATTAAATAATTCATGAGGGGCCAATTAGGAAATATTCATCCTTGGCCATATTTTACAAAGCAGCAGATTGCCCAGAAAGTAACAGAAAGAAGGTAGAAGGTTAGAAAACATTCCCCTATGGTGTCCCATAGTCCCATCTGTGGAGTCCCATGTCCCACTCTGATCAAAAACCCTGACCTGTGCCGACATCAAGCTAGGACAGACTTCTGGGTAAGCATGGATGACTGAACCATGAACCACGGGAACCATGAACCATGAACCATGGGAAAGATATCTTAAAAGACATCTACTGCTCTGAGGTTAGAGTTCAATTTTCCAATGAACCCACAATTAAAACCTTTAACAAATTGACAACATCAATTTCTTTGTTAAATCCCTTCAAAATTCTTTCGGCATTCGCTTTGGGGGAAATTTAGCATGCCTTTCCCGCCATATTGTTTCATACTGCCAATTTTCCTGAGGAATGTAATCTGCAGCCAAGATGTAAAGGGGCATAAGGATACAATCTCATTTTATGTGTTCAAACATATATATATATATATATATATCTCCATATGTAAGAAATATGTCATATATTATGTATTCTGAGCTTATCTGTCTATCTATCTATCTGTCTATCTATCTATCTATCTATCTATCTATCTATCTATCTATCTATCTATCTTTCTATAAAAAAAGGCAAAGAGGAATTTGACTGCTCCAGGTAAAATCAACTCTGAAGGAAGATACGTCTCATTGTCTTCATTTTGTAAGCAGTTAATTTCATGCTGAACTTCAGACTTCTAAAGGAACAGAAATAATATTAATCAGGATATCCTACAACAGATCACTTTCAGATGTTAAATGAACTGTTGGGAGACAAAAACCTAAAATAATATAAACTAACAATGCTCAAATGTTTATTGATCATGCAGAAACTTTCTGCTTTACCTAGAAAATATCTAATAAATAGAGCTCTAAGACAGCTGGAAAACCCTGATTAATGCTAACATTAACTATCCTATTTCACCAAAGTGAAATCTATATAAATGAGACAAAACCAGAAAGCAAGGTTATGTCATTATTGCCAAGGGTTCTAGAATAAATAATATTGCAGAAGACAAAATCAGAGAAATATGAGGAATAGAAAAACTGTTCTTAGAATCAAAATTCCATTCTTAGAATGGAAAGGACCTCCAAGATCATCAAGTCCTCTTACTCTCATATGCTCTTCTACGGAAGTTGCATACTTTGGCACTGAATGGAAAACTGTAAGATAACATCTGTGACCATGAGGATCCTAAAACCAGAATTCCTTATAAAGAATTGACATGATAAAACTGCAAAACTCCAGTGCAATGTAGACATGCACTGCACTTTCTTGCTGTATCGAGTAAATCAATATAGCTAGTATATAGTTAATTTTGGGTTTTTTTCTCTTCCTCCATCCTATGTAACATGGCTGTTAAGGACAGCTAAATGTGGTCATAAATATCTCAGTGAACAGCTGAGATAAAGTAGCTACAGCTCAAAATCTACATCTTAGACTACTCTTTAAATGTCAAAAATATAGATAACTTCTTTTTTCCCTTGTTGAACATTTGTTATTTCATCTGCACATCTTCCTGGGTAAAATCTGTTCCTTAGAGACAACTACATTCTATGCAGCTCTGAAAACAAATTGAAAGAAAATATGAGATTTGAATTTATAGAATTTTTTGCCCCCAAACTAAATAGAAATATATATTTAAAATAATATTTTCTCTGTCCAAAATGCACTTTATGAGGTTTTGGTACTCTTCCCTTCTGTTTCTTTTGGCTCTCAAGAAGAGCTATCATTGGTACATTTTCATATGAAGTGCTAGTGCTATGCCCTGTATCTCCATAAGTGTATGTGACAGTGATAAACTGAAATTAGACAACAGCATGCCTCAAAATTGTGCTCACTAAGATCTTGCATTTGTGTGGCCAGAAAAAACCCTCATTTATTCTGCAGTGTTAATTTCTGCAGTCTTACAGCAGAGAGAAAAGACAAAGTTGCATGTGTGTTATCCAAAAAGTAAAACTGTTTAAATAACAATATAGACAGATTCAAACTCTTTCCGGTTTGTTTCAAGTTAGGGTCATAAAAGATAGTATGAGAAAGGGATTTTTCTTTTGCGTTTGAAAATTAAATGCCCTCAAGTTAAAAGCAATAAGATTTTCATAGCTTTCAAGTAATGTTTACTTATTTTTTCCTTCTTGAATGTCAGAAACTTTTTGAAGATTGTTAAGAATTTGACTGGAAACTTTATTAGCAGAACTTCTAGAATGTATTTAAAAACTTTCTTCAATTAAGTCACGGCCTTGGTGAATACAAACAGAAACAATGAAGCTGGTTATTCTAATGAATATCTGATCATAGAAGGTGTTTCTACCACAAGAAAGGAAACTTATTTAATTAGCCATGCTTCTTAAATGTAAATGATTGAAAAAACCCACCAAAACTATTTTTGACAGACTCCCTGGAAAAAAATCAAAACAGTAACTTTGATACATACAGTAATGGTGGCTATAAATATCTCTATAAAAGGTTAGAAAAACCCAATTATTTCTATTCACTTAAAACCCTACATATCTTCTAATTCTTGTATGGAATAACTCATGTAGCAAATATTTCCACCATGATGCCCAGCTAGCTTCATCTTTCATTGCATTTTTTCAAGGGACTTGTATTTGCACACAATCATAGAATCACAGAATATGCTGAGCTGGAAGGGACACATCAGGATCACTGAGTCTAATTCCTGGCCCTGCGCAGAGCACCTGAAGAGTTACAACATGTGCCTGAGAGCATTCTCCAAACACCTCTTGAACTCAGACAGGCTTGGTGCTGTGACCACTTCCCTGGGTATCCTGTGCCAGTGTTTAGTCACCCTCGGGTGAAAAACTTCTCCGTGATAGCCAACCTAAACCTCCCCTGACTGAGACTTGTGTTGTTTCCTTGAGTCCTGTCACTGGTCACGAGTGAAGAGACTGGCATTTGCCCCTCCATGTTGAAGACTGCAATGAGGTCTCTCTCAGTCTCCTCCACTCCAGGCTGAACACACCAAGTACCCTCAGGTGCTCCTCATAGAGGTTCCTCTCAAGACCCTTCACCATCTTTTTTGCTCTCCCTTGGATGCTCTCTAAGAGCTTAGTATCTTTCTTATATTGCAGTGCCCAGAACTGCCCACAATATCCAAGGTGAGGCTACCCCAGTGCAGAGCAGAGCAGGACAATCCCCTCCCTCGACTGTCTTTGCCTGTCGAGATGCTTTGCCTGATGCACCCCAGGACAGGGTTGTCCCTCCTGGCTGCCAGGGTACTGCTGACTCAAATTCAACTTGCCATCGACCAGGACCGCCAGTGCCCTCTCCATGGCACTGCCTTCCAACATCTCATTCCCCAGTCTGTCTGCAGATCTGGGGTTTTTCCATCCCAGTCTAGAATTCAGCAATTCCCCTTGTTAAACTTCATATGGTTGGTGATTTCCCAGTCCTCTGATTTGTCAAGGTCTCTCTGCAGGACCTCTCTGCCCTCAAAGGAGTCCAGCTCCTTCCAATTTAGTGCTGTCAGCAAATTTACTTAGTATTCCTTTAAGTTCTGTGTCCAGGTCAATAATGAAGGTGTTGAAGAGAACTGAGCTGAGGATGGGAGCCCTGTGAAACTCCACTACTGACCAGATGCCAGCCTGATGTTGTTACCCCATTCACTATAACTCTTTGTGCCTGATCTGTAAGGCAGTTGCCCACCCATTGTGTAACACATTTATCCAGCTGTGTGCTGAACATTTTGTCCAGAAGGATACTGTGAAAGGCAGTATCAAAAGCTTCCCTTGCTCAACTAGGTGGGTTATCCTGTTGTAGAGGGAAATCAGATTTGACGAGCAGGACTTTCCCCCTCATGAAGCCATGTTGGCTGTGACTGGTGACTGCGTTGTCTTTCACATGTTTTTCAATACTTTCCAGAAAAACATTTTCCATGATTTTACTGGTCACTGAAGTGAGACTAATGGTTTCTGGCATCCTCCTTCTCATCCTTCTTGAAAATCAGATCACTGTTCCCCAGTCTCCAGTCAGCTGGGACCACTCCAGATTCCTGAAACAGCCCAAAAGTCATTGGGAGAGGCTTTGAGATTATATCAGCTAGCTCTTTCAAGATTCTTGGATGAATACCATCAGGCCCCATAGATGGTGGAGATCCAGCCTGAACAGATCCTGCACAAGTTCAGTGTCAGCTGGGAGTTGATCACTCTCTCTCAGTTGTGGTGCTCCAGCTCAAGTCTCACTGAGACCCCCTTGGTCCATCATCCATGTTGAAGACACAGGCAAAGAATGCAGAATTGTCCAGAAGTTTGAATGGTTTTGATCTATCAGATCCTCCTCCCCCTCCTCCTAACCCCAAACATAGGACACCTATTAACATACACAAAGCACAGGTTGAACTTACCTTATCTTTATAGTGTGTGCTAAGAACTAAAATGATTCATGTATGTAAAGCTCACAGGCAAGCTAATAAGGCAATATCTAGCTTTCAAAAGTTACTGAAGTTTCTTTAAGCAAATATTTTTTTCAGATTTGATACTGCCTTCCATTTTCCCCACTGCCATGTCACCTTGGGAACTGTAGTCAACTGAGAGAAACTATAGGCTCTTCATAGCTGCACTGCAGTAAGATATATTGGTTTTGTGCAATATGGGCTTACAGATCTCTGAAGAAGAAAGAAATATACTCTGTGGCAGAAGGGCTCCTATACACTATTGCAATTTGCTGGCTGAAAGGATGGCTGTGTAATAGATGGCAGTTCTGAAATCTTCACAGTGTATTGGAATAAGTTTGTCTTTCATCTGTGGAGTGCAGATACACACGCGCATGCACAGCATAATTTCAGCTCCCCTATTTATAGAACTGAAGTGAAATACTGAACCTGTCCAATTCTGGTGCCCTTACAGTACCTAACAAAAGAACACCAAAGAACATCTCTTATTTTGATCATATATTGCTCCATTAAAAAAAAAAGTAGTCAAAAGTTTAGGTAAATATTAAAAAAACCCACATTTGACTGTGTACAGAAATTACTCCAGTTGAAGGAATTCTGCGCAATAGCTTGTATCTGAAAATACATTAAACAAGTACCTGATTATTATTTGCAAATTGGTGCCTGATTTAATAGATGGTGATTTCACTCTGTAAATATCTCTGTATCACAATCTCTCTTCATTCTTAGCAATAAGAGATATATTCAAAAGATCATGTCTTAAGACTTATGTACTTTTTTTTTTTAGTGCTAAAAGTCTTATTATTAAGCCAAAGCAGCCTAGAGTGCTAATATAGGGTTAGTGTGCTTGAATTTCATGCTGCTGCATATGATAAAAGACTTCAGATCAATGGAAAACTTTTCACAGGTTTAGTGCTTTTTCTTTTTTTTAATAACAGAAATCTGTATTTAACATTAATGTTTTTTTCTACAATGAGAATGCATAACATAAAATGGAGAGAAACATCTAGGTTAGGTAGCATAAAGTTAATTCCTTTTGCCAAAAATCAAGAAGAATCAAGATTTCTTCAAAGTTGCTTATTATGCAGAAACTTTAGAGTTTATTAAGTTTTTGCTGCTACCCAGACATTTTTTTCTGTCTGTACTTTCACTACTGGCTCACAAGAAGGTAAAGTATTTAATCCACACCACCACACCACTGCTCTTTCAGCACAATAATTGCTGTGTCCTAGATTCTGGTTCTTCTACTTTCAATGAATGTCCCACTTTTTTTTTTCTTTTTTTTTTAAGATTGTTGGAAGAAAAGTTTTTTCACAACAGATGTAAAACCTTTTCTTTTGCCTTTATTTTTCCAACTGTGACAGCTGAATATTCTTATCAGCCCAAAGAAGAAACAGGACTGAGGCACACTGTAATTTTTATCCCTTTTATCCTCATCTTGGTGATTAGTTTTGTGCCACAGAACAGTGAATGTTATGAAGCTGAATTATATATGTACCTATCATACTAACTACAATTGATTATGTTTCACTTAACGGTGTTTGAATTCTTTAAGTCCAGAAGAGATGAGTAGATAGGAAAGTAGTTATAGAAAACATTTCTGCATGGGAATATTAATAAAAGTGTGTTTATTAATGCATATTTCTTGTGGAAGTTAGAAAGAACCATGCAAAAATTTTGTATTTTCAAACTGCTGTACAAACTATGAGGTCATCATGCATGGGACTTAATATATTTATTTATTGGAGGAGTAGATGTTTCCTACACATCCTCATCTGAGTTCACCCTAAAGTCTTTCATACACCAGCGGAGGGAGAGGATGATTACTGTGCCCTTTCCTGCAGAACAGAGAGCCAGGACATCCATGGCAGCTGCCTGCCTTATGCTGCCAGTGCCTCTCCTGCTTCACAGTCTTCAAATCTGAATAAACTGCTCTACAGTTTTCCACAACTTTTTGGTCACTTAAGCTCTCTGGAGCCATGGCACTTCAGCCCCTCTACCTCGTTTTTCAAATCAAATGATATTTTATTGTTTCATGAGCTCCAGACAACTCTTTAAGCTCTGGTTTCAGTTTAGTGCAATTACAAAATATCCCACTGTGTGCAATCAGAGATTACACTGTTTTTGAACAGACAGCCTCAAGTGACTAAAACAAAAGTTTCCTCAGCTTCCTCCTTTATTTCTTTGTAATGCTGTCCCCTTTATCAGACACTGAAGATATTCCCTTTACAGATTTAGAACAGCTTCTGAGCTATCTTGAAAGTTTGCCTCTCTGTTTCAGATTTTTAGTTATTAGGGAAACTGGAAACCTCTGGCAAATTCTACACTATAAAAAACACTCATAAAATTCAGGCTTCTCTAAAGTCACAGTGATGGAAAAACCAATTATGTCCCATACACTGCATTTGCAGACTGCAAAAGCTCCTTTCTATGTGGAAAAGTTTAGATTTTCCTCTCATCTAAACTCAGAAACCTGCAACTTAATCTGCTCAAGAGACATAGATGTGCCAAAGAAGTGAAAAAGAAGGGGAAAAAGTGAAAATGGAAGAGTTAGAAAAAGTTCATGGTCTGATTTATTTCACACACATCCTGCTGCTTTGACTGATGTTTTGAGAAACTTGGCATCAAAATTGTTCAGTTTTACTCTTATCTGCAAATCTCTTTGACAAACCAGTCAGACAGACACTCAGGATGGATGAGCTTCTTCAGCAGTGGCATTTCTGGTATTTTAGTGTTTATATAGAGAGGAGTTTCCATCCATGTGATTCAATAGAAAAGACTACCAAGTCTGTGTGCCTTTCAAACTTCCAGTTTCCCACAGTGGACTGTATTAGTTATCCAAAAGTAAAGTATAAAGAAAGAAACAACACATTTATCCTAATGACAAAAGGGTTTTTTCCTATTACATTTTTCAGCTATGAGGCTGGTGCATCTCCATACAGCTAAACACAGCAATGCTTTGAAGGAGTCCTTATAGAGATATTTGGTGAACATTTACAATCTCAACACTTGCTTAGTCCTTTTGAATATTTTTCCATTGCCACATGTGGAATGGTGCGTGGCTGTGGGACGACTGACAAATGAGAAAAAGGGAGAATTAAATTTGCAAGAGGTGCATGTGAGTGGCCTTTGAAGTGAATGTTTTTCAAGCACTTCATGGTGCAGTGGTTGGTAGATGGGCTTTATGGGGCTGCAAAGGAAAGTTACTCAGGCATGGTGCAAAGGTATGTCTGGACGGAGAGCTTTTTTAGGTATAAATTGAAAAGCAATTTCAAAAGAAAAGAAACGTTGGATGCTTTACTCTCTCTGTCCAAATATTACTGAGTAATTAAAGGTGTTTAAGCATTCAAATGTTTAAAACTGCCAGGTGCTTCAACACTCAAAGATGTATCTAAGTGGATGATAACTTTTAAAAAAGTGTGCAGCCTAACTTCATGAAGGTGTTCAAGATTAACTTCGTCTGAATGCACTCCTCAATTTCACTGAAATGTCTTAGAAGTGCACATCAAGATTCTTCTTAAACTCTGATGGGGGGCCAATAAAAATCTTCAAAAACTTAAATCCATTTTAAAGATGTAAATAAATGTACTTATCTAAAATTTTTCTTCCTTTCTTTCATATCATTTAAGGTACCGACCATGTGTTCATGTACTAATGTGCCAGCAGTAATCCATTTGGATTTCCTGTGTAATGACACCAGCATCTCCTAAGAGAACCTAATATAATAGTCTGATAATTTTTGCTACTGGCTCTTGAAATCAGCATGACCAAATCTGAAGAAATACAGAGAAACAGAAAAGGGTGAAAAATTTTACTATTAATACTAAAATATTTTCAGGAAGGTTAAAGACTTGATTTGAATTGTAATACAGAAACTAAAACTGTGTCATTTTTATGTGCAGATCTATATGTATGATAACGAGATCTTTAAGAAGCAACTATTTTAACAAGACCTTATACAATTTTTTTCCTGATTATATCTTTGATTCTGAAGAGAACAGTCCATTTGCTCTTGTCTAGAGGCTTTCAGGGTAAGCTTATAAGGTATGCTGGCAGTGTCAAAACAAAACCATATAAGTTCACAGATTACTGAAGAAAAAAAAGGAATTCTGGAATACGTTAAAGCTAGGTGTTTTGCTAGAGTTAAAAGATAAAGAGTCGTTTTCATTCCACAAGAACTGTGTTTATTAAAAGAAATAAAGCACAGTATGCATATAAGTTAAGGATTCTTGGCAGGACCAGAAAGCAGTAAAACTGTCTGAAACACAGTTAGTTCTTTATCAGCATTTGTAGTGAAGACAGTCATCAATTTTCAGTTGATCTGGTCAGCTTTTTTTCTCCTACCAATTCCCTCCAGAACCATGGTTATATTCTTTGTTCCTAACTCTAATTCATCAGAGTAAATTTTAAAATGTCTAAACCAGCATGTGAGGACTATGTTACAACCTAGTTCAAGGTGTGAAATAATTTTAAATATCTATGCTATTGATCAATTATTTTAAAAAAAATCACTCAATCTGATCATTGGTGCCTGCTCAGATAGAAAACTCAGAAAGTGCTGTATCGAATTCTGCTGCCTAAGAGCTGCAGGGAGATAATACACAGAAAATGCGGTTAACTTGTAACAGGGTGCCCCATGAGAAAGGCAGAGACTCTTACTACAAAAAGCAGCAAAATTGTCCTCATGCATACTGTTATCCCTTTTAGATGGAGGAAAAAATGGAAGTAACATTTGACAAATACCAAACTTCACTAGTTATGAAAGTGAAAATCAGATAGGGATACATATTGCTTTCTACAAATCTGAATTCACAAAACCTGTTTTACTATGAAACAGACATCTTTTGCATAAAATCCCCCACCTCAGTACTGTTTTCTAGAGACTTAAATTACATTTGCAAGAAGGATCTCTGACCTAAACCAGAATTATTTGTCACAGATGAAACATACTCTGTGATTTCTTTTGAAACATCAATCATTTGAATCAGATGCATTGCTAGCATACAGGTCAAAGTGTTTTTATTCATTCTGTAAGGGAGAATTGTGAGGCCACATTTTCATACTGCCATTGAATTATTTAATTTTTGAGCCTAGTCATCTAGGACTCTTGATTTAAGAAACTGCAGATTGCAGAAATTGATAAGAAAATAGGTTATATAAAAGCTTGGTGAACAGGAAAACAACTCTGTCTTGCCTTGAGGTGGCTGAGTAACTCTTACTTTGAAAGTCTTTCACCATGCGATTACATGATTGTCTTATGAAATGGGATGTGTAGAGATATATACATGAGGAAGAGACCTATGACTGTTGTTATCCTCTAGGGAAAGTTGTCGATATTGTAATTTTTTGTATTTCTAGATTTTGATGCAAAGATATGCTGCGAATAGAATTTCTAATGTTTTACAATTATTTTAATAAATATCAATATATTATGCTTTTGTTGTTATTCTTTTACAAAGACCTATCTTTGTACAGCCTTAGAAACCCATTTCACAGAGCTGGAGAAAGAAACACAATTTTACAGAGGACAGATAGATGACTTATGGGACTTCAACTATTTAGCCTTCCAGGGGATGATCAAAACATTTTAAGCTTGGGAACAGAATAGAAGAAGTAAAATACAATAAAGAAGCATTTTATGTGCTCTAAAACCAAGGATCAGTGACAAGAGCAAATCCATTCCTGTTGAAAACAGGAAAAAAACATTATTCAGGGTCAGTATCATTCTTATTTCACAAGGATTTTGTGTTACAATTCATTGGTTTACTCAATCGATTTTTAATTAAAACTATTTGCTACCTTAGGCACAGGCTAATCCTGGGAATTATAGACATAAACAGATATATAAACCAGAAGATCAAAAATAGTTACTGGCAACTACTCATGGAGGACAAATCTGGGCTCTTCAAGTTATCATGTGTGAGTTTTGGAAGCAAGGATTAACGCACAGGTGGACATTTAACATTCTGTTTCAACCTGTAATAAAGTAACCTTGAAGCATGACTGTTTGTAGTTTCTCTCTCGATTTTGATCTAAATAGCCACAGCAAAATAATGCGAGGGAGTGAGGGAGTGTGAGAGGCAGTGGAAGAAGGAAAGTCACAAAGGAGGGAGAGGAGCAAAAGGAGGGAACACTCACTTAACAGGATGTTCTCTCTATGGTATTCCCCCCTTTAAATGTTCTCCTGAACATTCTTCCTCAAAATATAAATAGTTCAGTTTCTGTTCAAGGCTGCTGTATTTTGCATTGAGGCTGGTCACACACAGTGACCATTCTGGTGGTACATTTAATGAATTTTTGAAAGATGATTTTATATTTGCTCAGCTTCTTGATGACAAATTAAATTATTGCAGCTAAGCAGGTAAAACACCTGAATTCACAACACAGATGCTGTAAACTGAAATGCATTTAGTTACCATTGGACTTTAAAATTCTTATGTCATCTAAGTGTGTACTATGAGAAATGTAAAGCAAACTGAACCACAGATATGACTGTAATGTTGATCTCAGCAGGAATTCTCATAGTGACAAAGTTCACCTGCACATATCATTTCAATGTGGAAATGAAGTGAAGAAAGAACTGAACTCACACTATTAAATGATAACAGAATCATTTATTAAGATGAGGCTTTGTTCTAGTTTTGAGCTAGCATAAAATGAAATCACCAGGCATATGTGTAAAGAGCATCTAGAAACTATTCCTGTTGCTGCCAGTAAAACACAGATGTGGGAAAAAAACTCTTTATGAGACTGGCTGCTTCCTTTCTTCTCTTCTCAAGCTATTGTTCAAGAAAGCATTGTACACAGATAATTGATAAATGGTACAAGAAATGGAGTTGACCTTGCTCCTTTATTAAATGAATATCAAGGGAAACCTTTTATATAAGTAAACAACTTTTGATTCTCCACTGAGTTAAGATGAATGTCTTCTATAAGATGTCCTCCAAAAAAATTCTTTATCTGATCCTAAGTATGTGGATTAAACTTGGAACAGGATGACAGCAAAGTTTTTGTTGTTCCTTGCCAATGTGTTGTTAGGAAACAGAAATGTTTGTCTCTATAAAAGCCAAATGAAATGATAAAATAAAAAAAATTATTTCTATATTGTTTATCATCTTTCTTTGCATAAGCAATTTACAAACAAGCATTCATTAATAAGAACAAATGAATAGGGAATTGACTATTTTACTTTATTCTTTTTTTAATATCTTTATTAGTGGTTTGGAATACTGAAGCATATCTGGAGACACAGACACATACAGTATTAATTCACAGTATATGTTATTCTTCCCTTCACATATATTTAAAATTATCTATGGACTTAAACCCAACACTTTTTAACCTCAATTCAGTAATTCTCATATGTTTGGAACATTTTACTGTCTTCTTGCCTGTTCAAACTGTTACAAAGAGAAAAATCTTGTAATACAAACATAAAAAAGGGGATTAGGAACACAAACTTTTAGATAATAAATACTTTATTAAGGAAGGGATACAATGATTTTTTTTAAATAATAAATGCTTTGGCTATGGTATATTGTCTTTTGAAACATTTTTCTGTCTCTTTCACTTGAGTAGTTTAGAAAAACCATCTGTAAACAGAATAAAAAAAAACAAACCTAAGTAAAACTGATTTACCGAGATTAGTCCTCCAGGCGGGCTGTACTAGTGCAAAATGTCCATGGCAGTAGCACCTAAAGAAAGCTAGTAAAACATAGTATTCTGCTAATACTCAAGAGAGATACTTTGTGATGTCTCAGCTCTCTACTGATAAACAGGAAATCTGTAACAGGTGATTCAAAGGCTATTCTTGAAACAAAAATGGAGAGTTGTTTAACATCAGAAATGTTTTAATTGTGAAGAAGGACTGATCCTGGAAGCCTGGAATCCTCTGGGAAGCCTGGAGAAAGCCCTTCAGGAGCCTAAGGCTGCTCAAAAACTTAAAGTATAAAAAGAAGCTATCAATTGCTGGGGAAACGAATAGTTTGGTGAGGGGACAAACTGGGGAATACAATGCTGCTGCTCCTACATAAATAATATTTTCCAAAGTTCAGAACAGTTTTTCCACAATTTCACCTATATTATTTCAGCTTTAGGATACACAGGAATACAAGCTTGAATGACTTGAGAGCTAATTCTTAGGTTTGTCTCAAATTCAAGAGAATAAAGCCCATGGGATATCATTGTACCTATAGTAGTTTCATATAGTATCTTCTCCTGGAAAGACAATATGCCTAACAGACAACACCCAAGAAGTGAGGCAACCAGTGTCTGAGTCATACCTCCAGTGTTAGATTGTAGACGTCAGAAGAAGCACTGTGCATGGCAAAAATGTGTAAGATTCGTGGCCTGTGGCTTTGTCTCCTGAATCATTTCGCACCAAAAATGAAAAAAATTTCAGCCACAGGCACTACAACAGGCTGAGCTCTGAAGCATAACCTGAAGCTTTCCCAGTCCACAAAGGAGAAATTAAGTTCTGAGCAACATAACACCAGTATTTTTGAACTAAACCTATAATTTCTGTTTGAATAACAGTGTATCTTTTGAAAAGACAGCTTGTATTGATTTAAGAGTTTCAGGTGGCATGGAAATCACTCCACTGTTGATACAGTGCTTTATTTTTAGTCGGCATTCACCTCTGCTAGCTTACTTCTCTTGATCTATCTATTTATTTATTTATTTATTTATCTTTTTCTGCTAAAACCTATAAATCTTTACTGTCTTCAAAAATCTCCTGTAGGAATATTTGATGGATCGATACCTTAAATCTTCCACAGCAGAAGGGTCTTAAATCTTACCATTATTCATTCTATGATTCAGATTTCAGACCATCTCAGTAGACCTTTTCCAATTTTATATATTGCTTTTAAATACATCCGTCAGATACAGTAATAGCCTCACTGATGCTATAAAGTGTAAGAGCATTTTCCTTCTCCTCCTAATATTCTCCAAGTGCTCTGCTCTCTATTGTATTGGAGACATGTTTCTCTAGCTTCTAGTTAAAACAAAGGTCACCTTTATTAAAAAAGGTGGAAATTTCAATAAAGCATGCCATCCTTGAATTAAAATTTCCCATTTAATTATTCAACTGGGTTTGTCGATTCAATAGAGAGTATACTGATTTTATAGTATGTTTTTAAAATGAGAATATGTGAATGAAGCCAAAAATGTTCTTGGCCTGATTTCCTGAACTGTGAGGATATCATCCTATCCTGCAACACTGTTTTAAGTATTAAAAAATAGGGTCTTCAGTTTATGGAGGACCACAGGGTTACTCTGCAGCATTTTCCTCTCAAACAGGCTATAAATATTTCTTCAACCTCACACTGATGTTCAGAAAACAGAAAAAAAAAAAACCCTTCTGTGCATCAGTAAACATACCTGGTGCGATTTCCCCCCCAAACATCTTTTCCCTCAGAATGCTAAGCGAAACACAGGAGTTTAAAGCACAAGGCACTGGGCGTGAAATTTTACACACTGTGTTGTCATAGTTGAAACAGCATGGCAAACAGATTGCATCTTTTTCCCTTTGAAAATGAAAGCAGAAGAAAACCAGCCCCATGTTGCCTTATACGTGGGAAGGGTGGCAGTAAAAGAATGTGACAGCAGTTGTATCTGCCTATTGGACAAAAGCCTCTTGTTAAATGTGCTTGTAGATATTGCATTGTGCAAGAGGGAGTGCCTCACTGCACACCCAGAACAATAGGTGAAATAAACACAGGTGTTTTCTTGAGGCCAAGAAGAGAAAAAGCAAAGTGAATCACCACATTGAGGACTGAAGTTGGAACTACTTGTCCAAGATCAAAAAAATGTTTAAGACAGAGCTGGTTAAAAACTAGCATTCGAGTTCCAGTACCTTCCTTTAGGAGCTATTAGCAGGTCTGTAAACTACTCAGATTTAATCCCTTAGAAAACAGATCACTGTTCTGGGATATTTGAAAAAAAACATCTAACACTTTTATGCAAAAGAATCATTATGTTTGGGTTCTTCAGTAAAGGCCCTAAAATCTATGACATGCAGTACAGCACACAAAACCTTTCTCAAGAACAGTCAATAACTCAGTCAAAACTCACTGAGTAATATAGATCTGGTTAATGGAAAAATAGGTATGAATCTTTGACTGCAGAATTTGTGAAACAATGTATACATCTCTTGGGATTTTATGTCTGGTGATTGAATTTCTCATACTCTGTTTCATTACAGAATCAAACACACTGAAGTATGTTTCAATGTTATTCATTATTAGGTCTGGCCAAACATTTTCTCTTGAAGGCTTCATTGAAAAACACCTTTTTTTTTTTCTTTGAAATGGAAATGTTTTGCAGAATTCTTGCTGAGCAAACAAGCAACAATGAGCAGAGCTTCATTTACCTGTTTCCTAAAGCAGACTACAAAGTCACCTTTTACCCAGTTATGTGCCAGATATGCAGCTCAAAACAGTGGGGTCTGGCAAATTAGCCAAAAAAGATTCCATGCACCTGTTCTGATGTTTCTACATCTCCATATGGTTTTTCAGCATTGGTGGATTTTGAAAACCTTTGCTACCAGACTGTCTTGGGAATGGAATTCCTAATATAGCTCCTGAAAAAAAAGAACGTGAGATGATAGGATAAAACCAGCAATTTGCTGCTCTCTAAGGGAGAACTCAGTCTTTTCCACTAACATGAGGGTGTGGAAGGCCTTCAACAATACATGCATGTAGTGTGTATGTACCAATAACATGCTGACATCTAACTGCCGATAAGAAATGTCTTTTAAGAAAAAAGACTTTTCTAAAGTTCTTCTTGACATATTATAAGTTTTTGTCAATATCCATGATACTTCGATCAAACTTTGTGGTAGGAGGTTATGAAAGGTTTCAGAACAACAGTTTTTAGAAGCACCATTTTAACTTTAGCTTTATCAGGGCTTTTTTGGTGTTTGGTTTCCTTTTGTTTTTGTTGTTGTTTTGCTTTGTTGCTGTGGTATTTCATTTGCTTGGTTTTGTTTTATCCTTAAAAAAAAAAAAATCCAAGGCCCTACTCCAATATATCTAAACTTCAAAAATTTAACCTTAAAACATGTTTTTTTTTCTTATGGAAACAATGTGGCGTATTCTTTGTAGATTAAACATCTAAAGCATTTGTGGGAACATTTGTGGGAACATTTATCCATCCTATTTATAATACAGTGTCAAATAAAATATTATTTCCTCTTCAGATCATAAACCCCCATGCCATCAGTGGGCCTTCATTAATAAGAAAGTGAAATCCAGACCTTTACTTAATAAAACTGACGCCTTCCTACTTTCCAAATAAAGCTGTATTAAACATCTCTCATTCCTTAAGAAACAACAAGTATTTTCCAAAGTTATTATTCATCAACGAAGTCTTTCCAAGCATTGTTATGCCTTTTGATACTTGCTTGGAACAACTCAAAGAGTGGTGATTTTGCATTGCCCCAGACTTCATTTTTAATAATATTGTGATTAAAGAGTAAATACTTTGAAGCAGCCTTAGAATTAGTGTTCTTATAGGCAAATTAAAGCTTTT
The DNA here is from genome assembly GCA_013396655.1 of Campylorhamphus procurvoides. Classification (NCBI taxonomy): domain Eukaryota; kingdom Metazoa; phylum Chordata; class Aves; order Passeriformes; family Dendrocolaptidae; genus Campylorhamphus; species Campylorhamphus procurvoides. The sequence continues at coordinate 397,644 of WBMV01006456.1, forward strand.
GTAGCATTACTTTTCTTCCTACTTATGAATACCTAGATTTTGCATCATTGGAACAACTCTCTATAGGAGAAGCTTTGTTCTTGCACTTTACAGGACATCTTCTTCAATTGTTTCATTATTTTGCTTTTACAAAATCATATATCCTTTATCTCCATTTAAATTTCTGCAAATGTTACTTAGGATGAGGACTCACAGTTCACTAATATGGTATAGAGGTTAGGGTCAGGCATCATAAACATAGATTTCCTCTTAGTCATAGTTTCACTCTTTTGTACCATAGTCTTGCATTTACATTAGGACAGTAATAATGACAAGCTAATTACATTTGAAATGTCAAGATTTTCATATACAAAAATAATATGTATATATAAATTCTTAAGGCAGAGGCACTGACATGGTTATGCCTCTAACTTCCAAAGTAATTTTACTAATCTGAATTCTTGTTTTAGCAACTACCACAGGAAGGAAATTGGGCAAGAAAAATATACACCTAGTTTTTGTCTCATTTACTTGCCCATGATGAACTAAAAGCGACAAGAAATGGAATGTAAATTATATTTGCATATTATAAGGTTTGGTGTGGTAACAGAAGAACACTAAAGTTAGACAAGAAATGAGAAAGGTTAGAAATTTGACCAGAAAATAAGAAAATTAAGTCACATCTGGAAAATATGCAGGCTACTCTAGGGGGAGAATAACCTGAAACAAAGATCCTTATCAGCAGAGGGATTCAGCCAAAATCCCTCAGGGTGAAAGCAGATAGCAAATTATATGAGAACTTGCTAAGGAATTCAGCAACAAAAACTGCAAGTGTAAATTCAGGCTTTACATGTACAGGCAGAATGCTGTGGGCTAGGGAGAAGATAGCTTTAGTCTGTATAGTATAAAGGAGACTACACCAGAGATACAGTTTATAGTAACAAGCATCTCTGTGCCAAAAAATTTCAGCAAACTGGAGGGAGTTCAGAGAAAGCAACAGAAAGAAACACGTGGTTGTAGGGATTAATTTATGAGGAAGCGCAAATGAAATAAATACCTTGAATTTGGTTAAATAGTTACTAGGAAGGAATATAATTACATTCTTCAAACACTTCAGGACTGTTATTATCAAGGAAGAAGAGAAATATGATGTGTAACAGATCTACCTCTACATCTACTTTCAGAATGTCCATGAGCTTAAAAAAACTTTTTGCATTGTCTTCTAGATGAACTCTTTCATCTACAAATCTCTCTCAAAAATGGATTTGATAGTATGGAGGTCAAAGTGGAAAAAAGAATAGAAATCAGGGATAGATTGGACCTGAATTAGGATTTTTACATCTTAATGGTAGGTTGGATAACAGACTTCAAGAAGAAATCTGTTGGAAGAACTCATTCATTTGGAAGATGGTGTTTTAGTCTGCTTTCTCAGGCTGGCTTGAAAACTTGAAATAGTATATTCACAAAAAGTCAAAATGAACTTTCTTGACATCTCCAAAATAATTCACCTTTAAGCTCAACCTAAACCATTAACTGAATTAGGCCTGATTTACAGGTAGCCTTAAGGTGGCAAAACTGGTATTTTTTAGCCAAGACAACTATTAAAAAAATACCAGGAAACAAAAATAGATCTCTACCATAGAACTCAGACTATAAATACTTTCCATGCAGATCGGTTTATTCAATTGATAGTCACAACTTAACTGGTGCTCACAAAGTCCAAGTCAGTTTTGAATTTGATATACTCAATTAATGGAACTGTTCAGTCATGTGCACAGTTAATTGATTCATATGAAGTTAACAGGCATTCTGAACTTGGATTCATCACTGGGAACTTCGATCTGAGCATGACTCATGCAACGGGCCAGAATTAAGGCAGTAGTCAGAGTCATATCAGTAGGACTCCTAATGAACACAATTGAGCTAAAATCTTCAAGCTTACTGGGAAAACAAGTATTTTAGCCTGCTTTCTCAAATACAAGGACTTTGCAATGTGCACCCCATTTCTGCACTTACTACACATTTCTGGACAGAATTTAAGACAAAAAATTCTAGAATTTAAAGTGTTAATGCGTTTCTGCTAAGATGTTGTCAATACTGTCTGCAAAGTAGAAAGCCTACATGTGGTGAACACGTAGTTTCATGTTGGGTCTCCATGCTTTGAGACCATACTGGTCCACACTGGACCACTTTATTGTCTACCCAAATGTAGGATCTATCTGCTGAGTTTTTAAGCTGTTGACTTTTATTTCAGGACAACTTATTCAAGTCAAACTATTGGACTCTCACTAAATTCAATACCAATTATTGTTAAAAGTAGTTAAACCATACTATAATATTGGCAAGAACATCAATATTCATCTATTTCTGATGACAGAGGAAGTCAATCAAAAGAGATTCATACTGAAAAGTAATTGACTATAGCAGCATCCTCTTGAAAGCAGCAGGCTACATACTTATGTGGGGAAAACACGAATATGAACCTCATTCATGGAAATATCTCCAAAAAGTAGAAAATTTTCAAGGACTCTGCTATGCCAGACTTTTTTATAAGATTGTGGTAGTTCTGTTTTCACTTTTTTTGCCAAGGAAATTGTGTCCTGTCTATGTATGCTGATACTTTTCATGATTCAGTTCAAAACATCTGTGAGATGCTGGCCCAAAATATTTTTGTGCTCTTCCACAACAATCTGAAAACCTTTCCCATGTAATCAGCGTAGAATGCCCTGGAGTCATTTTACTACCTAGCTTTACAGAGTGAAGATAGTATAAATTGATGGTTTTGTTCTAATGCAATTACAGATATTCCAGTTCTAGTCAGACTAGATCAGGCTCTTGAAACGTTTAAAGAGTTCTGAAAGAATTTAAGCCACCTATATTTTTTGCCATAAAGATATCGTATTTTGACATGAATAACTGTCCCTGTTCTGCTTCTCCTGCTCAGTGAAAGGAACAATTAGACTAGTTAATGCTTCCAAGGGTTTTTCCATTGTCCAAACAGAACAAAGCTTCAAGAGTTCAAACACTTGTTGTGTTTATATGCTTATACCCTGAGGATGCAATATACTGAAATCATTCTTTTTTCAACAGCCATTGGTTCCTTCTGCACTGGTCAATACCTATTTAATTCCACAGCCAATTATACAGATTTCTTGGTTCTTGCAGTCTATTTGGTATAATCCATTAAATTTGATCCAGCCAACCATTTGTCTGAATGTTCTTGAGCTTCACAGTGAATCAAATGAGCGCGTCCTAAATGATCCTGCATTTCCAATGAAAACAAAATACGTGCAGATTCTAGTAAGCAAAACACTTGCATAATTAAAATGTGAATTACATTAAAGAAATGAGGGATAGATAGCTAGGAATAGCCTTGCAAATAGTTCTCCATTTAGAATAATAAAAAACCCCAACAGTTCATAATAGAAATGGATTTGATCTGTAAAATGAGGGTTTGGGTCTCCTTTCCCTTTTGCAAGAAGACTGGCCTCTCTGAGTCTATCAACACTGGCTGAATTCATGCAGTTTATGCTGTTTATGCTCTCAAATTAGAGTTTGATTCTCTCTACAAGGTGTACGTTATTTAGAGGTCACAACGCGCACGTGCGGAGAAGACAGCATAACAGATAAAAAAACTAGTAAATTATACTGGTTATGTTGCGTGGATCTAATCTTTGGCTTAATGTGTGCCCTTTACTGTCAAGTCATTCTGGCAAAATTTCTGGGACAATTTGGATAAATACCTCTGCGCAAGTGTGCAGCTTCTGACAGAAAGCAGGTTAGTCCTCAAGTGTTTTTGAGTGATACAGTTCACGCTAAGATGTTATTGTCATATTTTCATTTTAAATGTCAGCTATTTCTATACCTTTCCGCTTCCTTACCCCTAGAACTACAAAGTCTATGTATTTTCTGATTAAGAGTTCTGTGAGAAAACATATAGTTAGGTCGCATTAAACTTTTTCTTCTCTCTTTGAGAGAAAAAAGAAACCTCCTTTTGTTAACTCATACACAGCTCCACACTGCTTCTCTTGCATATCCCTAACTAGGAGGATACCTTCTTCTGCATTTATCTCCCTTTTTCTGTGACAGTCTAACACTTCTCTCATGGCTCCTTAGGTGACAATAAAAAAGAACAGGATTTTGTTGCTTGTTTTGTATTGATAGACAACAATGTACCTCTAACAATAAAAGAAGAAAAAAGAAAATCCAGCTTTTGTTTATAGTCTGAGCTAAGTCACTACCACTTGACAATTCAAAGAATGAGGATATCAATAAAAATATTAAATGGATCTAGCAAGAGTATCTATACAGAACAGACAGAGAATTACAAATAGATTAACCCTTTATTCTCCTGATCTCACTCCTCTGCATTTTAATAACACATTTAATGTCTTTAGGGAGAATACTACAGATTGTTAGCACCCAACTCACAGGAGTACATGCCAGCACTATGTAGGACTTCTCTTCAGTGAAAGAACTGAGAAGTGCTGCCTTAATTTAATACGATGAAACAGTTTCCCCAATCCTTAAAATTAAAAAAAAAAAAAAAAAAGAAGAAAAAGCCATCGATAGTTGCTGCTTTTATTCTTTTTCCCCATGGGATAACTTGAAGATATCTGAAAAGCTGACAAAGAAATTAGAAATTTTAAACATCTTAAGCAGGTGCTATGACATAGATTATTGATTTGAGCTATGATGGAATGATTAATATTTTCCCCTACTCCTGTCACAGTGTATGTTTTCCCTTCTTTTTAGAAAGACTGAAATGTTTGCCTAAATTACAACACCCCTTAAAACAGTACTGACATTTAAAAGAAAACTAACTCACACTCTGACTAATAAACTCCCTACTTTTTCACTGAACCCTGGTATGGTCACAATTTCAATGACAGCGTTATCAGAGAATACTGCTACATGATGATCTCTGCAAGGATTAAGAATGAAACATCTGAAAGTTGGATTATCTTCCAGTAATGTGATGATAACAGAAGCATTTTAGAAGCTGTGAAAATAATGAACTCTGGATATTAAGTGAAAATCATTTGGTGAACTTCTATTTGGAAAGATTCAGTGTCTGCATAGAGTCGAGTCCAAAGGCTGAAAGGATAACCAGAAGGATTTATTTCCTGATTCAGCTGGGCATTTAAGGACATGAATAGTCCCACTGAAATCAATGAGATTGCTCATGCATTTGAAGTTAACCACATACGTAAGTATCTTTGTGAAATGAATGTCTACACTTGCAGAACGGTTATAGAAAACTGGTTTGCCAGATACTGGCTACAAACCAGCTTTGTAATGTTTGTTTGGAAAGTCTGTCAGAACTCTCCCATGAAAAGGTACATTTTCCCACCACACTGAACTGCCAGAATAGCTAGGAGCAAGTAGGTAAAACAGATAAAATAGTCCTTTACCTTGTTCTTTAAGAAGATTATGCTGGGACATAGAGTAAGCTCTTTCCACTTTGCCTAGTGTCTCCAGAAAGCCAGTTGTTTTCCAGACTAGAATTTCTCTTATTTGTATCTTAATGAGTGAGTGTATTACTGGAGGAAATCCTCTTCCTGGAAAGTACTTCTAAAATGAAATTACAGTGCAGATTGATTTGCAAGATTTGCAAAATGTTATTCATATTTCATTGTTTTTCAAAACAGCAAAAATATCCCAACAAAATTGTTCCAGAAGCTTGAAGGGAAATTCCCTATTTCTGTGAAAAACAGTGTTGCCATCTGAAAATAAATTGAAGCTAAAGGAGAAGATGGTAATATTGTTCTTATATAAATTCAAGTAGCTCAATGAAAGGGAGAAACCAATATCCATGATTTACCGTTATGAAAAATAGAAGCTCAAAAAAAAAATGTCATTAAGTTAAAATAATTCTAAACAATGTAATAATGTAAACAGTAAAAGCTGAAGATTATTAAACAATGCACTTGTACACAGAATAAAAATCCACCTAATTTCCAAAATTATGCTAGCTGTCCAAGAAAGGATTCTCACTTTGTAATCTATAAAAAAGTAAAATAATTCTATACATAGAGCATCAAATACATAGAAAACATTAAGATATATACAGTATACAGTATTTTATTCCTTACAGGCTCGAAGTCATAAGCCATATTAGAAAATGAGGTATCTACAGCAGAGAACAGTTTTTTGTCAATAGGTAAAGGTAGTCTTCAATATAGTTATATGACTTCAGGTACTCTGGGCTTTATTCCAAACCACACTTTGAACTTCCCTCACTATCAAGGAAAAGTGACAAACCTTTGTACCTTATTGCTCCACATCAAAAACATAGGTAATCATTTCCCTCCTACTGCCTTTTTTTTTTTAATTTATTTTTAATTTCTCCATGGAAAAGTCCAGACTTTCTTACCTGCTATGTTGATTTTTGACTCAATAAAGTTCCATTTTGTACACAAGCTGCTGAAGCATGAAGAATATAGACTGTCACTGAATTAAAGAATTATAAACCCTTTAAACCTTGTCCTTCTCCACCACTTTTTAGCTAATAAAATTCTGTTTACTGTATTGGTTAACACAAATCAGCAGCTGGCAAAGTCTGCAGTGCATTTCTGAGAGGTGAAGGTGGGTTGAGTAGTGAACAGTTGTTTCTCTGCCAGGATTCCTTCCTTTTGTGTTAAAAGGTACAGGTTAAATTTTCTTCCAGGCTTTTTCCAAGATGAAAAAGGAAAGTGGTTTGGGACGAAGGCAAACTAGCATTTTAAGGGGTTCATGAAATTGTCTCCTATGTGTTTAGAAATAGCCAGTAAAAAGTAACAATGCCTTGTGATCGCCTTGTAAGTGCACATATCCATGAGATATGCAACAGTGGAATGGGGATAGATTGGACAAACGAGATGCAATTGTTTTGCCAGTTTCCTGCCTTTCATAACTGATCCTGCTTTGTGCTTTTGGTTCCTAGCCAACATCTGAAACATACATAACAACAGTATCTTTTGACTTTGGCTGTGTCCTTTCTCCCCTCCCTCTCCAGCTCCTCATCATTTGCACTAAACAGTTCTCTTCAACATCAGACATATGCTAAGTTTTGCATCAAATAACCTGGCACTGATGGAAATGTGTGTTCCTTTTCCAGGCCTGGCTGTGAGAAAATCCAGCAAAACAAGCTGTGGGTTTTATCTGAGAACATGGCTTCTGTCCAATAACATGTCAAGTTTGTCAAAATTGTCTGACTGAAGCCCTTTATTACAACACAGTGGCAAAATGATTTGCCTGAAGGGGAAACAGAGCATAAATAAATTGAATGAATTGTACATTGTTCACAACAGACTCTAATGGCACTGTCTTCTTTGTACTGTACATTCCAGATACCCCCTGAGGTCCTACTGATTAATATTTATCAGCATTAAAGCATAAGAATCAACTTGGGATTGGTAGCACAAATCAGCCATTCCAAGGATGCCTCACTGAAAGCACTTCTCAGATTAAATCATATGCCACCTAGTCTTAAAACATGACAATATATCATGTTTACATTGTCAATGGTTCATCAGTCTGATGACAAGGCAAAACTGGCAATTCAGGCCTTAAATATTCATGTCATAATGTCAAGATTAACATCCACTTAGAAATGTGAAGTAAACCAGACTAGTTGCTTTTATTGCCCTTATTGCAAATTGCCCTAATGGTAAAGGATCTGAAAACATGGATATTGTCTTGTTAAGTCCTATATAATTTTTTAACTTCTTGAGAAAAGCAGTAGTAAATTTGTCTTTCTAAATGATTCTTACATCTTTATGAAACAACGACTTAAAAGTCTTGCTAGAATTTTGTTGGCTCAAAGGTAAGGGGAAAAACCCCTCCATAATTCCCTGTATCACAGATTTATCGTAATAAATCTGTTTTATGGAAAAGAGAACTACATAAATCAAAGATTTCACATTGTGCAGAAATATAAGAAAACCTTGGTACAGGACTGACTTCCTCAGTAAACTGCTTCAAGTTGATTTTCTACTGTGGAAATTCAAATATATACTAAAATGTTTCATGCATGCTTATTTAAATGTGTGACATTTAAATGTCAGCATTTAAACAGAAAATCCAACTCCAGGAATGGTTTTAATGACTAGCATTATTCAGCGAATGTCTTAGTGGTTCTAATAGCCAAGCACTTGAAAGTACAGACAGAAAAAGGGAAGCTGTTTGATTTCCTAAACCAGAGATTGGTAAAAATGTAAATTTTTTACCTTGCCATCCAGTAAAGGGAAGAAAAGCCCTAATCAAACAAAACCCAACAAAAGAATCAAAAGAACCAAACCCACCCCACAACTGAAACACTACATCCCACAGCCACCAAACCTTTATGCATAAGGAAGTCTCCACAAATACTGTCAAATTCCCTGTTTGTAAGATTTGTCTCTGAAAGTCAGACTGTAATTGCCTTCCAGGACCATTGCTAGTGCATACTTCACCAGGGTCAGTGGCATATCCTGTTTATTCAAATACTGTCTCCATATTCACTCACTCCCTCATCTGTGTGTTCCAGTTCACCAAGTAATTACACTCCCCAGAGAGCCTATGCTCTCTCTAAAATGAAAATCAAAAAAAAAAATATTGTTCAGCAAATCCAATGGAATACTCTGAATTTTAATTCACTTCAGAGCAAAAAGTAGCATAATATTTTCAGAATGTTTTGATGGTATCCTTCTCTCTTATGCTTTGGCATAAAGGGTCATCAAAAATCACAGTCTTCCTCTAACAAACTGAAATTCACCTTTCAGCTTTCTTCAGTGGCCAGAGTAATCGAAGCTAGAGTATGACAAATGGAATGGTAAGACTGAAATCCTCAGGCTTACATTATGTTTTTTAAAAAACATAATTATTATCTCAAAGCTTTTCTCAATTCTACCTTTCCTGATGATAGTGTTCTGAAGGGCAATCTGTTCTGTGTGAAGATTAAAAAGTTCGTACCTTCCCATACAGTCCTGTGACTCATTCTGAAAATCTCTGTGCTGATATCAGCATGTTGAATACCAGAAAGAAAGTGACCCAGCAATGACTCTGGGTAGCTTCATGGACTGAAGCAAATATTTACATTAATTCAGACAGCAGGGAGGTGGGGTGGCATAATGAAAGCCATATTTGTCCTAAGAATTATGTCACTGTTCCAAACACAGCTTCTCTGTGCAAAAAAGCGAAGAGCATTTTAATTACCCTTCTCCTCCCCCCCATCAAAATATTTTTAGGATTACTTGACTGTGCAAACTGTGTGATAGCCAGTTGTCAGGAACAAAGGGCACTGTATTCCTGAAAGAAAGACATGGTCTTCTGAGCAATCAAAATTTCCAGAGATGCACAAAAGGTGAATGGGTTGTCCCTAATTTGATTGTTTGTGATATCAACTGGTCAGTTAATAACTTTGCCGAAATAATTGCATTGTTAAAATATGTAAATGTTGGGATAGTCCCCTCATGTTCACAGAAAAAGACTGCCATCTTGAAAAAAGTGTCCCTTAATAAATGAATAAGGGAAAAATATATAGGAATGACTGTTGAAAATCTTTTTACATTTGTATACTGCTTTAATAGAACTGTAGGTGTTTTGTTTTTTTTTTTCTGTCCCCTGGAAACCAGTCTTAAGAGCTAAAACAAGACTACCAAATGCTAGGTTCATAATCATTTTTTCCCTTGGTTTAACAAATGCTTTTATGTGATGTTCAGCAAACTGCAAATGCAGAGGAAACATTCAGATTTGCTTTCTAAGGATGAAACATTTAGGCTGCCTCCTGCAGCAGGCCAGATCCATCCTTAAGATCCCCTATCCTTTTGATGCGCACAGGACTGGGTGCATTGATAACTACTTTGTTATTGTCTCTCTTTCTTCCTTTCATAGACAAATGTCTTTGGCTTGCTTTTTTGGGTGATTTTTTTTTCCTAAAAAGGAAGCACAATCACTTTATTACAAATACTACTTTATGCTGTGTTGCTTAATTCTGATTTTCCAGTTAAGCCATATGCTATTGCTTAGATGTTCATCCAGTAAGACAATGGGAACACTTTTGACAGTAAAGCTTGAACAAAGAATTAGCCAAGTAATTTTCTGTAAATAATCTCACATATAGCCTTTAGTGTTCTCTTTCTATAGTGCTGGTTTTTGGAAATTGCCTTGGAATACAAATAAAATAGTATCTAAGGGCCAAAAAAGTTTTTCTTTCTTCAAAATGAAATAGCAGCAATAGCCATATTGTCAACAACAAATATTTTACAAATAAAATTTCTGAAGTTTTAAACCTCTTTTTAATGCATTATTTCAGTGCATTCTTTTAATGTTCTTAAAACTTTAAATAGTTCTGACAAAACCTCATATACTGCCATCTGGAAAAAGATTCCTTTGTGGTTTTTAGTGATATAATACACATTGAAGATAAACACTGTCTTCAACAACATTGAAAAGTAACAGTATACTACAAGGCAGATCTAATACAAAAAGATTAACTTAATTATTGTGTAATTTGACACTTGAGTTCATAATTCATAACCCAAAATTTACTGTGTTCTAACAATAACATTTTCCTTCAAAAAATCAAAGCAGTATCCTTCCTAAACTAAAAAGATTTCAGTGGTTTCACAGGTTTCCATGAGATGAACAATGAAGTTATCATGTGAAAGGGTTTTAAAGTATGATAAAACTGCAGCTGGCAGCCATAAAATTTTGGACCCAGCAATGCTGGTAAGTTTCCACCAAGGATAGGTGTTCCCAGATAACAGCATAATTTAAGACCTTTTGGCTCAATTTGCTGTTTTCTCTCCATATGAATGTCAGATAGAAATGGGAGGGAAAAAAAAATTGCTCAGGAATACCAACATGGTATTTATAGCCAATTTAAAAAAAAAAAAAAAAAACAAACAAAACGACAAACCAACAACACACCACCCAACCCAATATTCTATTATTGGTATTTATTATCAGACATTTGTATCATGTGCTTCCCTATCAGCAACTAAAAAGATGCATCCCTTCAAACTTTCTCTTTTTGAGACTGAGCCAAGGAAACCAAGCAAGATTATAACGAAATGTCAGTCCTGAAGACTAGACATGTTTGCTAGAAGAGTATGCTTTTAAAAGATTTAGTGAAGACTATTTACTCTAGAGTTTTATGTCATAGCACTGAAAAAATAAATTGTTTTATTTTCACTCAAGACATACTCAGTAGGGAAATTTAATCTCTGGCCAAAGGGACAGGCAAATGCAGGCAGCATTAATCTCTTTTTAAGTTATGTAAGGGAAAAGTTTCTGTTTGTTTCAGGGCACAATCGTTTCTATATTCGATTCCTAGGTATTCTGAGAAACACAAACTTGCTGTAAGAGCGTATTTAAAGCAAAACAAAGCCTCCTTTGCTGTAAGGTGATTGATGCTTTCTACTGATCTCATGTTTACTGGGCATATGTTAATTCTTTATATCAAAGACACGTATTTTAGACTTGGTTCAGAAGTGTTGGCAAGATGAAAAATACTAGCACAGGGTTTTTTGACAGCTTATTAACTGCTTAAGATCACAAAACAACCTCCCCCCATCCCCCTCCAGTTTCTCAGTCAATTATACAGGGTTATATGAGATGCAGCTACATGGTGTAACCAGACATTACTTCAGACTGCACTTCACCCACCTTGACTAACCACTTCTCTTTTTTAAAAGAGAAATGCGAAGAAAGATTTGTGAAACTTCAAACAATGATTCTACCATACTTTCAGCATTTTACCAGTCCCTTCAAAAGTCAGGGCTAATTTTAAGAAGATACACCAGATTTCTCTCTTTTTCATCTTTTTCATCTTGTTCCTATTCATAGGATAATGGCAGATCACCTTCCAAAGGCAGAGATCTTATTCTGTCTTTGGTCTCCTCGTACAATGTTTTGGGCCTACTGATGGAAGACACAAGAGATTCTGCTTGGTTCTTCATTCTTTCAGAGCATTGGTGGAGACATAGCCATACAACCTTGAGATCAATACTAGAGCTAGCAGCTGGCAGAGAGATCTCAAAGAATTTTAATTGCTCTTTTCAAGGTCCCTCAAAATTTATAACTAAACTGTATTGGCAAAACCTTTAAAGCATCAGTTTTCAGATGTGAAAATGTTAGCTTTCCCCCCTCCTCAGCAGTTTGTTTCTGAACCAGAGCACAATCATTTAGCTGGTTCCTATTATTAGCCAGAAACAACAATTTCAAAACAGAACATGTACTTACCTTATTTTTGACTGTCCTTTATTGTCTCTGAATTACACAGATTACATAGTGGAATGTCTTTCAAAGACAAAACTTTGGTGGTATGGAAATAAGAATGGATTGGGTGCTGCTCATCACTTGTGATTTTACCAAATGTCTTGAAATTGTTTGTCATGCCTGAAAGCAAGCTAAGGGTCAGAAGAGTCAAGCTGATAGAAAATGATAGAGAATAAATAAATTATATTTCCTATTTTTACACTTTTTTAATATAAATTCTGTTGGTTTTATCCATTTGAAACAAATACAACTTTGTAAAGTGCTTTCAGATACTTTGCTCTATACTATCGAATCCTTGAGTCCTGTAAATCAGATAAAAAATTATACAGAAGTCCATGCTAGAAGATTCATTTTTATTGCACAAAAATTTTGCAAGACTGATGTCAAGCAGGTAGAGGGAGCCAAAAGAAACACACTGTCCTAGTTCAGCAGG